>SSNS01000216.1:1072968-1098638 GCA_006937985.1 Aphyosemion australe
CCATCTTATGAGGAAATATCAGTCATTATGAGTTCACTGTAATTATCACAGTTTGTAAACAACTTAATCTGTTGAAACTATTAATTCTGATAGTAATTAGCTACTAAAGGAACAGAGTAACACTCTTTGTTGTTAAAAGGTGGCTGTGAGTGAAAGGCAGCGTCAACACCCTGCTGGGGAATTTATAAGGCGGGGAAATCCTTGTTTGGGAAACGTTTTCCAGCACCTACATCTACCTGCAGAACCAGCCTTGACACGAAAACACACACCCATATATATCTGTGAGTGTCTGAGCGTAAACTAACCCCTGAGGAGATGTAGACCGGCACAAAGATCCAGGCCAGGGCCAGCAGCACGTAGGTGGCCTGAGAGGGGAGAACAACAGGAAAAACGTTCAACTCCTTTCAGCTAATGGGCCACAAACAGTCCAGATGAAAACTTTTACTGGTCAGGCTGTTTTCAAACTTGTATTTGTGTTGAGGAGTTGTTATACTGCCCCCTGCTGCCTGTCCAAGCTGCTGAAACAAGTGCACCTCACTCAGCAGGTCACTTCATCCCAAATACAAAAAGGAAATGAGGGATCATCTATAGGGCAGCTACAAAAACATTTATATTTTTATACGTTCAGACACAAAGAGGAGATTAGTTTTCACATTCCATGTTTTTATTTCTAAGCATCACAAAGCAAAAGAAGCGACTTGTAAACAGAGCAGCAGGCCGGATCTGCTTCATTCCGCCCTGCGTCTAGCCACTATTAATAGATCAGTTAGAATAAATGGTGCTTGATTCAGAGGATGTTTTTCTTCTTTCACTTACATTCCATTCAAATCCAGCGACAGCGATACCGCCGGCCGCTCCAGTCCCAGCCAGACCGATGAACAGACCAGAACCCTCAGAGCTGGCAAACAGAGAGGAACCAATCTGTGCACGAGAAAAGGAGTTTTTATACGCTCATTAAGACAAAACCAGTGTCCTGTCATCATAATTTTACTGTAGTTAATTGTAAATGCTACTGTGACAAGTAAATATTATGGACTTTGATTAAAAATTGGTTAAAAGTGAAAATCTATGAGGTAAAAATCATTTAAACGATGTAACAGAAAGCAGAGTAAGAAGGATTTCTAATGAGGAAACTGAGATTTTTCTAAATGTAATCGTTGATTTAAAAAACGCTGTTTAAGAGAGCTGTTGGTGTGAGAGTGCAAACCCATCAGGACTTCCTTTTGTCTGACGTTTTGTTCTTAATGCATCATTTGTTCTCACTGGGTGACACGTCTGGACTGCAGCCAGGCCAGTTTAGCTCTCAGACTCTTTCCCTTCAGGGCAGCGCCGTTAATGGACTCAGAATGCAGCTCGACGGTGTTTTACTAAAATAAGAAAGACCGTTCCTGAAAAGGACGTCACCTGAATGGCAGCAGAGAAGCTGCTCCAAAAGCAGGTTAAATATTTAAAATGTACAGAATTAAAAGTGCCTTTATGAATGTGCAAGTTAGCCGTTCTATGTGCACTAATGCACCTGCGTCGTTGAAACGAGAGATGAAAACAAGAGAGAGAGGAAATCTTCTGGAATTGGACAAAAGTATTTGATGACGACTGATTTCTGCAGAGTGGCAGGTTCCATAAAAACTTCAGACGTTTGTGTCTTAATAACCGGAAAACTACAACATTGGTTTATCGATAGCACACAAAGATTTACCAGGGATCTCTGAGCATTTTATTGTTATTGTAGATGGCAGATAATGAAATTCCTAACTTCATTACAAACATTTGTGGTAATATATCTATGGAGGTAAAATTGGGACAATAATACATGGAAATTGTACCATATTTTGTAAAAAAAAAAAAATGTAAGATTGCAAATTAGATAACTACAGTTCCATGTTACAAAATGAGAATTACTTCCTAAAAACAAAAGTTACAAAAGTTACAAATAAACACGCTAATTCTTTTAAACATAAGGTTTAATTTTTCTTATGACACGACTCTACAGTAAGGAACATAAGTATTTTTGAACACCCTGCAAATTTGCAAGTTCTCCCACTTAGCAATCATGGAGGGGTCTGAAATTTACATTGTAGGTGCGTTCCCACTGTGAGAGACAGCATTTATAAAAACATTCAGGAAATCTCATTGTATGATTTTTAAAGACTGTATTTGTATTGCAACGCTTCACATAATTATTTGAACACCTGAAAAAATCTGTTAACATTTGTTACAGAAACCTTCGTTTGAAAATACAGAGGTCTGTAGTTCATGACCAGGCGTGCACACACTGCAACAGGGATGTTGGCCCACTCCTCCACACAGATCTCTAGATCCGTCATGTTTTGGGGCTGTCGCTGGATTTAGGTCTGGAGACTGGCTAGGCCGTTCCAGAACCTTGATATGCTTCTTACGGAGCCACTCCTTGGTTATCCTGGCTCTGTGCTTTGGGTCATGTTGGAAGACCCAGCCATGACCCATCTTCAATGCTCTGACTGAGGGAAGGAGGTTGTTGCTCAGAATCTCACATTACGTGGCCCCGTTCTTCCTCTCCTTAATAAAGTGCAGTCATCCTGTCCCCTTAGCAGAAAAGCACCCCCAAAGCATGATGCTTCCACTCCCATGCTTCACAATAGGGATGGTGTTCTTGGGATGCAACTCATCCTTCTTTTTCCTCCAAACACAGCGAGTGGAGTTTAGACCCAAATGTTCTATTTTGGTCTCATCTGACCACATGAATTTCTCCCATGCCTCTGGATCATCCAGATGGTCACTGGTAAACCTCAGACGAGCTTAAGGGAAACTTTCTGTCCAATGCATGATTTTACACCATGACAGCGTAGTATTCTACAAAACAGTGACCTTTGAAACTGTGGTCCCAGCTCTCTTCATGTCATTGACCAGGTGTTCCCTTGTAGTTCTGAGCTGATTCATCAGTAATATCCCACCAGATGAGATCTTGCATGGAGCCCCCGTCTGAGGGAGACTGACCGTCGTCTTTAGCCTCTTCCTTTTGATCAGTTGATCTATTTTCACCAAGCAACTTGGCAATTGCTCCGTAGCCCTTCACAATGGTTCATGGTTCCCAATGTAGTATCTGGTGTCTTTTGACAGCATGTTTGGTCTTGTCCATGGTAGTAGCTGGGGTCTGACTGACTGTGGGGTGGACAGGTGTCTTTAACAAGCTCAGACAGGTGCTACTAGTTAAGATTAATAAATGGAGTAGAGGTGGACTTTTTAAAGGCAAAGTAAGAGGTCTGTGAGAGCCAGAATCCCTGCTGATTGCAGGTGTTCAAATACTTATGTGCAGCAGTGCAATACAAATAAATTATTTAAAAATCACACAATGTGATTTCCTGCTGTTTAAAAAAAATGCTGTCTCTCACAGTGGGAACGCACCTACAATGTGAATTTCAGACCCCTCCATGATTTCTAAGTGGGAGAATCTGTGCTCAAATGCTTATGCTTCTCTTTTAATGTTCCAACTTTGGGTGTCATTAAAACTATTAAACATTTCTTTTTTTCTTTCAACATTCATACGTTTTTTTACTACTTATTTTATTTTATGTAACTTGTTTGTTTTCCTTATTTTTTATTCTCTTTAATAAAAATGTTTTTAATTAAATTTCAGGTTTAGGCTGCAAATCTAAACTCAAAGCATGCTTAAGGGATGACTTGTGCTTTAAAGGGTAATTCGATCATCTCTATTGGATCACAGGAGACAGACAGACTCACCGGCCACCAGGCCATGTCCCTGCCAGCCAAGAAATATCCACTCAGAGTGTTCCTGCTCACTCTGCATGATGACTGACAGAGAGAACAACCCGTGAGCATGAGCACAAACTGAATTACCAATCAAAACAAAACACACAAATAGAAAAATCAGGTTCTTACCCAGATGCCAACTGCGAGGTTCAGAAGGAAGTACGTTGCAACGACAATAATGTCAGACAAGCTGAAGGACTGTGATCGCGCATAGAAGTTGATGGTGGAATTAGACATCCTCAGTGGTCACAACGGTACGTATTACAAAAACATCCACTTGTCTCGGCCTTTTCTTTACAGCTCCTGGACTAACTCACACAAGTGGAAACAGGCTCTCTAAGGACTTCCAAATAAACTTTGAATCAGTGACACAGAGTCAGAGCCAAACTCCAGCTGCTGGTGAAAATGCCCTCTCAGCTGACCCCTGAGTTACTGTAAAGCCTGGGACAAACCATCAGATGAACGCGTGAAGAGGGCAGTTCCTTCTCTGAATTGATGATTAAACACATCACCTTAATGGGGCACCTGCAGCGCTGACACACACGGTGCTAGGGGATAATGGAGTGCACGGCAGAGCCAGAGTCCACGCTGACACACACACACAGATGGTCAATCATTGGTGGTGACGGGATTATTATCATTAGCGTCCAAACACAAAAACATCTTCTGCTGAGGTTCTAATACGGTTAAAGGAAGTGTGTCTGAAAGTTGTTTTATCAGAAAGCTGAGTGTGTGTTTGCTAATATGCTGCTTGAGACGAGGATATAGAGAATGTGAGACCCAGATTTCATTAAAGGAACTCACATCACTTTTATTTTATGCCAGGGATTTAAGTTCAGATCGTATTATGTTGAGAAGTGATGGAGTTTGGTTTGTTTTGTCAAATCATGCTCTGCAAGGTCTAGCGCAAGATTTCAAGATGCAATCTGTCAACAAGCAAAGTACACGATGTGAATGACTCTCAGCTAGAACCAAATCCAGTTTTAGCAAACAATCTGCAAAATGATCAGAGGTGAAGCCATTTGTATGTTAGTCAGCTGGCTGTGGCGGCCATGTTGAATGGAGCTGAACCCAAATGTTAATCAGTTGTAGATGTAGGTCTAGTGATGAGTTTTATTCAAATCCATCTGGTGGTTCATGAGATATTTTGATAGCAAACAAATAAATAACACACACACACACACACACACACACACACGCGCGCGCATGCACAATGTCACGAAGACAACACAATTTTTACAATAGTTTAACACGAGAGGACAAAAAGTCCAAGAGAAGGATGCTAAGAGAGTTGTGTAAGTTTGCTTTCTTGCTCCCTGACGTTAAATGAACTCCGTGTCACACACAAACTGCTGGTCCAGTGTTTGTCTACTATATGGAGCAGATGGCGGCGATGGAGACGCCCTGACGTCACACTCATCATCATTAATCTCCGTCCCTCACACACACAAACACACATAATAAAATGTGAAGCTGAAAGCCAACTTCAAAGAATGTTTTGACTAATACAATAACAAAGCTTGCATTTGTGCATCTGAGAGATTCCATATGACAGTTTAGTAAGATGCTACATGGAGTTTAAGTAGTTTTGATGTCAAAAGATCAAGCAAAAATGCATTATGTCATCAACGACTTTCAATCCAGCGGTCAGGTCCGTCCTTTTAATTTGTATTCTTTTCTAAATTGTATCTAAATATGTGTGGAGTAATAAAACTGAGAGGTACAGGTGTGTCACATCTGGTTGGAGCATGGCAAGCAACCCAAGAGGAAGGAGCAGAATTTCCCCAAACCAGCAAGGCTGTTACTGGTGCCAACCCTATCTTGTATGTCCCTAAACAGCTACCGTATTTCAAGACACCACAGGACTATGAAGGGTCGACTACTTAGAATAGATGTTGGTGAGAAATATTAATAAAAAAGGACAAGTTTGTGAACAGATACACAGAATTTGACAGTAAACAAGTTAAAATATCACACACCGTGCCTTTAAAAAAGTCAAAGTATGTTCTTTTATTAAAAGTATTTCACGTAAGTTTAACATTAAATACATAAAAATATATTTTACGTATCAGTGAGTTCTCCATTTTTACATTTCATGTTATATCATCTGTTTATTGAATCACACCATAATTTCAAACCCTTCATTCTGTTTATTTTTAATTGACATGGTTCCAAGGAAGGACCATTGTTGAATGTGCATACCGGTTTTTGTATGAATAAGGGGTTCATGTATGATGAAAGGTGCAAGGCAGTTTCCTGCAAATAAAGCACAAATATGAAAATTCACATAAAATAAGATTTATTTCCTGTCTTCTTTTTCTTTTTGTACATAATCTGAAAATAAAATGTAATTATTTCAACAGAGCTGCTGAGAAAATGTGACGTGTGATTTAAACTTAAAAATTATTTACATATTTAGGGAAATTTAGACAGAGCATTCAGACACGTCAGTTTGAGATAAACTTACAGTACATTTTAAAACGTAAAGCTTGTTACAGAGGGAGGAAACTCCAACGGGGCTTACTTTTCATATTTAAAACATATTCTTACCTTAAATGCATCTATCTTAAAATCTAAAATACAATTTTAAATAAACAAATGCAGCTCACACACAGAGATTAATCCAGACATTGAAATTTATTTAATTTTAATTTTTAATTTTATTTCATTGAGAAGGAAAAATAAAACTGATGCACAAAACTGTCAAAATGATGCACATTTTTGTTTTAAACAGGAAAAGCATCGATGTTTTGGATTTCACAATGAATGTATAACCTACTCAATTAAACTACATAAAACCAAATACGAAAATAATGAGTAACAGAATAAAAATGCAGTTCTTTTTACTGTTTGCTTTATGTCTAAATAAAATTTTTAATTAATTACTTGTAATCTGTCATTTAATTTGATTGGTGGCCACATACTCTGTCTATGACGGATTTATATATTATTTAGGTCATCAGGATTTAAAAAACTAGAACTCAATCCTTTAGTATCTGGCTTTAGAGAGTAAGGATTTTTCCGCCATCTGGTGGTCACAAGCTGTTACTACAGTCTCAAAAACAAGGCTACAACTCATCAACACTTTCCGTAGATTCCTTCAACTACATAAAGATACTACGGTTTTAATATAAGCGTAAACAACGTAGTCAATATAGAGGGCGAGACTGCAGCACCGTTTAGCGGTTGTTTTTTTGTTTATATTTTGTAATTTCCTATAATATCCATACACATTCCGCAACATTAATAATTTTCCGCCATGTTTACCTGCAATGCATGATGGGAACTGTGATCATACTCTACTAGCCAATCAGATGACAGCTTGCTCGCGTTACCCGGAAGTAATACTTCACAACAAAAATTGCCGGGAATTTCTTCAGTGGAGGCAGTCGCTACCGAAGCTTAGAGGAAATATTAATGGAAAGGACGTTTTCTGGTTTATTTGGCGTTGGTTGAAATATTTTCAGTTTCTCTGACTGCTAAGTTTACCCTTAAAATTCAACATGGACGAATATGACGAGATGTTCGAGATTGAAGACCACTTCGAAGAGCAGTTCGCCGACGAGCTGGAAGTTTTGGCTGAGATGAATAGTGAGTCTTCATCGTGTACCAACATTAATGTTAAACTCTAATATTCCACACAGATGTAGCATTTGTTCTGTGCATAGATGAGTGAGGTTGTAACAAATGTATGTCTAAAATGTAGGCTACTCTTTTTCTTACTTTGGAATTTGAAAAATAATTTATCGTGCATATAAATAATACACTGTATTGATTTCTTCATTAAAAATCTATATTGTTAAAAAACAATTCAAATGCATTGCAAAAATATAGAAAAAATTCGAAAATGTATTAACATTTACTTGAATGTGTGTTCGTGTGTGTATGTGTGTGTGTGTGTGTGTGTGTGTTTGTTTACACAGCCACACAATGAGAACAGGTTTGCAGCACAAATTTAAATGTTATTTTGAACAGTTTGTTTAGTGTCTAGTGTTAGGCAGACTATGTTCACGGTTTGTGTGTCTTTAATTTCCCCTGAAATAGTGAAAAAATAACCCAGATAAACATTTCTTTTAGAGGAAACATCCAAACCGGCGAAGCGTCAGAAACAAAGCACAGGAGACGACATTTCAGACGTCGAACACCTGCTGGGTGATAAACTGAGTGGGTTTTTTTCTTCTTCTTTTCTGTTGTTGTGAAAACTCTCATGCATTAAATATAAGTGGTTCCTTTTAGCTCCAAAGTCAACGCGGCAGAAGAAGGAAACTGGTGTGGTCAAGAGGCTTTTTAATGCAGCAGAACATCAGGAGAGGAAAGTCCCGTCGCAGCATGATGACATCACACCACCTTCTTCTCCTGAGCATTATGAGCCATCAGAATCTGTGAGGTAGGTGGAGGTGGTCCAGTTAGTTTATGGTTGTTCTATCTGATGCATTTTACTCTTGTGCTGCATTTAAATCGAGCTGCTTGACAAGACGGGTGGACCTTTGACGTGTGCTTCAGGTCTACTTCTGTTGTGTTGGACATCAGCGGCTTTGCTGAAATCCCGGAGACTCCCGGGCGACCTCCCACCACAGGTTTACCGTCATCCCTGCATGTGCTGAAGCGACCTCCTTTGGGGGGTGACTACATCAGCGTGACGGATTCCTCGGGGAATCGGGTTTATCTCCGACAGAAGGACACAGATACAAAGGTCAACGGCCTCTGATCCAGCTATAAAACTATCCTAAACACAGATATCTGTTTTAATGGCTTTTTTGTGCATCTCTCCAGATAACAGAATCTAGACTTGTACCAAACTCTTATGGTGCACTGGGGCTGCTGGCGGTGCCGATAGGAGTTTTGAGAATAGAAGAAGCTGAGAGGGTGAGTGACCCCTGTCCTGAAAACATTCATTGACGTTAACTCGTTATTCGGACGAGTCTTGCTCCGTAGAGCTCAGCTTACTGCTCTATGTTAGGCTAAAACAAACGTTTACTTAAATGTTTTCTTTGATTTGAATTTGTGTAGCGCCACCAGCAGATTGTTGAGGAATCACAGCGTCTTACGGAGCTACTGGACAGGTCTCTATCTCACACCCACACAGAGAGAGAGAGGGAGAGAGCTTTATGTGCAGCTTTAACAAACCGTGTGGTTGTGTGTCATGCTCCAGCAGTGTGAACGGCGTCTCTGCGGAGTCTGAAAATGCAGAAGATGAAGAGAACGAGGATCCTGAAGACACGGAGGGACGGGCGTCTCGACTGTGGGTGGACAGATTCTCTCCACGTCATTACACCGAGCTCCTAAGTGATGATGTAGGTGGTGTTTGTTATGAACCTGGATCGACCCTGGCTCTGGTTTATGACCACCTCAATGCTTTGCTGCAGTTTACCAACCGCTGTCTGCTCAAGTGGCTGAAGCTGTGGGACACCGTGGTGTTCGGACGAGAGAGGAAGTCCCGTCCTGCTTTCTCTGACAGGCAGAGCGCCGGGCAGAAGTCCTTCAAACCCAATCAGGGAAATCAGAATCAAAATCGCTTCAAGAGTAAGGTTGAGATGACCGAGGAGCTCCTGGAGGCTGAACTGGACCAGTACAAACGGCCCAAATTCAAGGTGTGGCGTCATATGAGAGTTTTTATATCGGACCAAAATTAAGCACATGATTGGTTTATGTCCGTCCATAGGTGGCGTTACTGTCTGGCCCTCCTGGTTTAGGGAAGACAACCTTGGCTCATGTCATAGCAAAGCATGCTGGGTATAACGTGGTAGAAATCAACGCCAGGTTAGACGCCTTTCATCACAACGGGCTAAATCAGGATTTGTAATCCTCTAGTCTGACTGTCCCGTGTATCTCTGCAGTGACGATCGCAGCGCAGAGGTCTTCCAGAAACGCATCGACACGGCAACGCAGATGAAATCCGTTTTAGGAGCTAGCGAGAGGCCCAACTGTCTCATTATTGACGAGATCGACGGAGCACCTGCGGTACGGTACAGGACAACGTGTTTGTTTATGGGAAATGAGAATCAAAACAACTCCAGTTTGTGTTGTTGGTGCTGCTCTGCAGGCGGCCATCAACATCCTGCTGGCGGTTCTGAACAGGAAAGACGGGCCTGCTGGAGAGGCCGGGGCGGAGGCCACAAAGAAGAAAAAGAAGAAGGAGCCCATGCTGCTTCGGCCAATTATCTGCATCTGTAACGACCTGTAAGGAACACTAAAACTCGACAACCATGACCAGTTTCAGGGTTTAAACGCTGGAGATCACTTCTTTTACATTTCTGTTATTACAGCTACGTCCCAGCTCTCAGACCTCTCCGGCAGCAGGCCTTCCTCCTGGCTTTTCCACAAACCCAACCTTCCCGTCTCACGCAGAGACTCGCCGAGGTCCGTACACGCACGCGAGCGCACACACACACACGCACACACTGACAGTTAGTTTGTACATTTCAGATCTCAGTGCAACAGGGGCTGAAGGCAGACTCGGGCGCTCTGATGTCGCTGTGTGAGAAGACCGACAATGACATCCGCTCCTGCATCAACACACTGCAGGTGTGTGAAGGAATAGCAGTGTGTGTGTGCACGACGTTGCTGGTGGATATCTCACATCTTAACGTTTGTTTTGTGGCTGTGCAGTTCCTCCACGGTCGAGGCCTCAAGCAGCTGGACGCCAGAACCATTCAGAGTGTCTCTGTCGGACAGAAAGACCAGAATAAAGGCTTGTTCCATCTGTGGCAGGAGATCTTTCAGCTACCGCGTACTAAACGGTACTCGGTCTGTCTGTCTGTCCTGTGGGTTTTGTTGTCACATTTAGGTTTTACTTTTCGTGCAAAAACTAGAGATTGTCCTGCTTTTGACTAAATTTATCTGCAGAACTTCTGCTTTGCAGTGCGACAGAGGGTGTCCGATGCGTGATGCACACTTGACTTTTGTTTCAGGAAACGTATCGGTGAGGGGTTTGAAGAGGCTCCTGGTTCAGGAAGTGGAGCTCAAAGGTTCCAGCATGTTTTACACCTCGCCTCATCCAGCGGAGAATACGAGAAGGTGTCTCAGGTACCAGACCGAACTACCAGCAATGAACACGCGATTTGATGGAGAAACCAGTTTAACCTGTTTTCCTGCTGTGTCCCTCCTCCTCAGGGCTTGTATGATAACTATCTGTCCATGCGAGTGAGGGACCCCAACATGCAGAGTGTGTGTGAGGCACTAGACTGGCTGACGTTCTCTGACAGGCTGAATCAAGTGATCTTGCACGGACAGAACTTCTCTCTGATGAAATACCTGCCTTTCCTGTCTGTGACCTTTCACTTCCTGTTCGCTCACACAAACGTGCCTCGCATCAGTTATCCTCACAGCCATCACGAGGTACCGATCCAGAAACCAGAGTCAGAAACCTGTGGGATCTTGTCACTGATGCACGGCTGTGCCCTCTCCAGGCCTTGTCCCGCCTCCTCAGCTGCAGGAATGCTTTGTCCACCATGTTGGCCGACGTTCCGGCGAGCGTCCGAGCGAGAATCAGCCAGCTCGGCCTGAGCCTCGATGTTCTCACGCTGCTCCTCGACATCATCTGTCCCAAACTGCGGCCTGTACGTGAAAACTGTAGTCCTGTGTGGATTTGAGCCCTTAAATCCCAGATTTTTTTTAATTCTGCGTCCATTTCTGGGAATGTGACTGAGATGCTTGGTGTCATTTCCTGCAGGTGAATCCACAGCTGTTCAGCAGCAGGGAGAAGGAGCAGATGCACGAGCTGATCGACACCATGCTGGCCTACAACCTTTCGTATAGGCAGGACCGCACACCTGAGGGGCAGTACATATACGTGCTGGAGCCGTGAGTACACACACACACAGAGGTGCTGCTGGAGGCATGCTGAGCAGATGTTTGATCGTGGGGTGTTGAAGGTCACTGCTCTTGTCCACATGCTGGCTGTCTGCACAGCAGCTTAGAGTTTAATCCCCTTAACACCCGGTGTGTGTGTGTGTGTGTGTGTGTGTGTGTGTGTGTGTGTTTGTTTGTGTGTGTGTGATGGTCGTGGAGTCAAATCAAGGTAGCAAACAGAAATTCCCCACTAGTGGACCGACGAATGGGTGAAAGGAGGCAGGAATCAGGTTAGAGTTTAAACATCTGAAGAGAATGTTTGGACTTTTGACGTTTTTTTTCTTAAGCTTTGGATTCTAATTCCTGCGACTACCGACTCTGTCAGAGTCCTGTGACTCGGCCATGCCGGACCCGGCCGGGGAGCGGCCCACCGTCCACCATGGCTCCTTCCTGCAAGCTCGCTGTGACAAAGTTCTGGTCACCAACGACTGGTGCCTGCCACTGGTGCTTGCACTGATGGTGCTGCTCCTCATCTACACCTTCCTGTACCTGCCCTCTCTGGCATACCACAACTCCACTCTCTGACGGATTTAGAAACCTCAGGGAAGGTCAGCTCGGATAGAAGCCAGCAGATACGTGTACTCCCAGCAGGAAGACTTGATTGGACCACATTGTACTGGATCTGATGGGTCAGATTCTGCTCTGACTGTTAGCATGAGACAAACTCTAGAAGCAAAGAGCTAATAGACTGAATTACCGGTGATAGCATAAATGATATAATAGTTGTTTAAATGGATTCAATGAGTGAAGCAGGTATTTGGGAATATGTAACATTCATCATTTGTACTCTTGATCCATGAAGCTGTGTGTGTGTGTGTGTGTGTGTGTGTGTGTGTGTGTGTGTGTGTGTGTGTGTGTGTGTGTGTGTTCATAAGAAGATTAAGGTTTTAAAGAATGACTGGTTCATGGTTTTATTCTACAGAATAATAACCTTGGCACCCTCACCTAACGGAGTTCACTGTCGGGTCACCTGAGTTGTGTTTACTTTATTGTTTTTGTTTGTCTGTGTTTGCAGACGTGTCGAAGAGGTGGCGAGGTTTCCAGGCCTGCCGCCACGCCGGCAGCTGACCTATCAGGCCAAACAGACCATCAGCAGGGAGATGGAGCAGGAGAAGATGAGGAGAGCTGAGCAGACGATGCTGCAGAGAAATCCTGCTGCGGTGGTGAGTCGTTACTTTAAGCTGGTTGAGGGTTCACTGAACAAAGGTGGCTCTCCGGTTCATTTATGCTGTGCTGTGTGATCGTGGTGCAGAAAGAAGAAGAAAAAAAGAGTGCCGGTCCAAAACTGACCAGGAACCATCAGCAGAGGTTGGAGAACATCGTCAAACAGACCGTAGTGGAGATGAGGGTGAGACATGGACACACTCGTAGCTTTTCTTCTTTCTCTCTTTGTGTGTGTGTGTGTGTGTGTTATATTGGAACCACATTCTGCAGCCTGTTGGACTAAAGATCAGAACCCCAAGTGTTTTAATAGTTCAGTAATGGAGTGATGGAGCCTCTAGGGGGCAGAAATCAGGATAATGAGGAACTACAGTCCCTAACGGTAAAACAGGGAAATTAGGCTAATAAAAGTGTGTGTGTGCATGCGCGCGTGTGTGTGTGTTTTCACTGATATTGACCTTGTTACAGTAACTTCCCAGCTAACTCCGTCCTCCCCTCATTGACCTGTGTGTGTTTGTGCTCTGCAGCCCGAGGTGGACTTCTTTGGTCGAGCTGTTGCCCCCAAACCTCAGAGACCAGCGCCGTCCTCGGACACGGGTACAGTAAAGGCCCTCTGCAATGTGACATTATTTTAGCTTCATATGTCCAAGCCCTCGGGGGTTGTTCATGTAACAGAGTAGAGATGATGAAGGACGAATGATGTAATGTTTCTAATTTAGTGCATCAGCAAAGCCGCCGCAGTTCTCTAACAGAACAGTAATAAAATCTCATCTAGAGCTCAAAAGCTTAGAGACAGCCTTATAATTCACATTTTATTTAACATAAATTAAAGTACTAGAATACTTTTATTCTAGTCGTCGTCATTCTCGCTGAAGACGCCAAAGAAAAGATGTCTGACAGATTTTCTCTGCTGCTTCTGAACCAGCTGAAGTAAATGAGGTCAAACATTGGGAAGACAAAGTTATAATTCCTTATTAAAATAAAAATGTGGGTTTACTGACTTTACCGTCATTGCAATGTTAGCAAAATATAAAATGTACCCATTAAAACCGCTAACTCCTGGAAACAACAAGATAATTAGTGGGATTCTGTGAATTTAAACAGGCACTGATCCAAATCCTGGAGCGTCATGCTGCCGTCGCTGATCACACAGGGCTCCAGTCGAGGACGTTCATCTGAGTTTATTTATAAACTTATTTTTAAAACTTATTTTAAACTTATTTTTTAAGAGGATTAACCGTTTCAGATGTAGCATCTCATTTTCAAGCGAAAGTTGATCTTTATAAAAGACCTATATTATCTATCGAATGTTTCACCTCTCATGAGGCCCGTTTCCACTATCTGAGCTTCTGGGTAATTTTGCCAGACCTTCACGGCATGTTTTATTTCACCCAAAAGGAACGCTTTCTGAGCCGTTTCAGGGAACAACCGAGTAGCTGAACTGAGCCATTTCATTTTCCCTGTCATCTTCCCCCCTTCCTGAAATTTCCCGGAACTCCTTTAGTGGAAACGTAGCTATAGAGATCCGAGCCGATGTGTAAAAACGTTGTTTCATCCCTCCGTAGGAGAGAAATGTGCAGTTCTTGCAATGGGAACGGCAGTGGGGAACAGCGACGTGTGGTTCCGCTTCAACGAGGGCATGTCCAATGCCGTCCGACGGAACGTTTACATCCGAGAGCTGCTATAACACACACATGAACACACACTCTTCTCTGTATTTGTTGTTTCCATGTTGTATAAATGCATCCAGATCAACCTGAAACCGTTTTCTTTGTTCAAAACAGTCTTTATTTGGATTGACAGTGTAAAGAGCCAATAAAAAGAACATTGCTCAAACTTGTAGAAAGCTACTCAGTGATTTACACACACACACTCACACACACGCACACACACACTGGTCCAAGCATCAAGTACCAGCATTCAGGTTTTCTCCAAATAAATAAAAGCAGTGATGTGTTTGCGAGGGTGTGTGTGTGTAAGTGTGTGTGAGAGAGTGAGAGTGAGTTAGTGCAGCGAGGTTGTGTGGAAGTGCATGGTTCTTCAGATTGTGTGCATCTATGATTGTGTGTGTATGTGTGTGTGATCATTAGAGGATCACACACTTGCCCTTCTCCACCCATGGATTGGCCCGCATCAGCTCAGGGTTCAAAAACGGATCTTCACAAACACACCCTTCAATCCACTTCACCAGCCTACAAAAACAATGTAAAAAGTCAAAATGATGAACAACACCTAATGGTGTGTGTGTGTGTGTGTGTGTGTGTGTGAGTGAGTGAGAAGCAGAGACTCACTCAGTAACAGTGATAGAGGATTTCTCTCTGTTAATCGCCAGCTGATACTGAAGGCTTTCCACCTCCCTCTTCATCTGTGGGACGTCCAACTCAGCCATGATGTTACAGCTGTGCACACACACAAGAAAAAATAACACACTATAGCTATATCTCGTGCTCTTTCTCACACGCACACACACACACAAAAATGCCACATGCAAAGCAACTGTTTTTAATTACAGATATCAGGTTAGGTTTCACTTCAGGATAGACCGAAATAGCAGAGCGACCTTGTTTCATCACTCTGTATGATTTTCTCTTTGCTTCATTTGAATAATTAAGTCTAGGGTAGATCCCAGACTTTTGAAAACTGTTTTAAATATACATTCACCTCTGTGTTACGTGAGTATTATCAATAACTGCTGCTATGCTTTAATAATGTTTTAAGCCTGCAGAACCTTAAGCAGATGCTCCTTTAAAGAGCAGAGATGAGCAGGCATGGGAATAGTCACTGGGGGGGGGGGGTTAGTCTCAATTTCTGGTGATAATATGAAAAAAAATCTTTTTTGCTGCTTTTTCAAGTTTTCATTCCATTAATTTGCTATTCTGCATAGCCCACCCCAGTTTTAAAATATTCAACACTCTTCACCCTAATACACCATTCTAGTGTTTTATATGGCCCTAATAAGTTATTGTCTTTGGGAATAAACAACCGAGGATGGAAGTTATTGTTTTTGGGAATAAAAGACCGAGGATGGAAGTTATTGTTTTTGGGAATAAAAGACCGAGGATGGAAGTTATTGCTCAACTTGGCTCTAGAGGAATAAAGACTAAGACTCAGGTTAGAAACCTTGGTGTTACCATTGACTCAGACCTGAGCTTCACTGGTCACATTAAGGCTATAACCAGATCAGCGTTTTATCATCTCCATCAATTAGCAAGACTCAGAGGTCTCATGTCGAAACAAGACCTAGAGAAACTAATGCATGCGTTCATCTCCAGCAGACTAGATTATTGCAACGGTCTTCCCAAAACAGCCGTAAAACAACTGCAGCTTATTCAGAATGCTGCTGATAGAGTCTTAACGAGAACTAAGAGAACCGAGCACATCACCCCCGTTCTAAAAACTGCACTGGTTACCAGTAAACTACAGAATCGATTTTAAAGTGCTTCTGCTAGTCTATAAATCACTCAATGGTATGGAGCCTAAGTACATGTTGGATCTCCTTCCAGTATACACACCTAGCAGGGCTCTCAGATCCCTAGACAGCAGTCAGCTGGTAGAACCTCGGGTCAGAACCAGACAGGGTGAAGCTGCTTTTAGTCATTATGCAGCTCTTAGATGGAATCAGCTTCCTTATGACCTCAAACAGGCCCCAACTCTAGTAACTTTTAAATTAAAATTAAAAGCCTTCATGTATTCATTAGCCTATGATTGAATGTTTCTTATGCTGCTCATTCTGCACTGTATCTGCTAAACTTTTGACTATGCCTTCTATCTAATTGTCTGAATGATTTCTTTGTGTATTTTGATTAATCTTTCTGTTGTTCCTGCTCTGTAAAGCACATTGAATTGCCTCCGTGTTTGAAATGTGCTACATAAATAAAGCTGCCTTGCCTTAATAAACTGTTGTAGTGTTTTATGTGGCCCTAATACATCGTTTGTGTTCTGGGTTGCCCTATTAATAGTGACTGGTCTGCGGGCATTCTGCAATATATATTTGAAGTATTGCAATAAAAACTCTATAAAAGCAGGCATTGCCCTGTTACCTACGCTTCAAACTGAAGTGATTGTCTGACTGCTGTTACACTTTGTGTGAAAAATGTTTTGATCCTTTAAAAAGCCTGAATCAAAATCTTTGAAGAAGGTTAATCAGCTTTGGAGTCAAACTGATGAAGCAGTTGGACAAAATACAACTTTAAAATCTTTTTAAATATTAAAGTTTACTAAATAAATGTGTGTGACCATTCCCTCCACATGTACATCAATAAAAGCAGGCAGATACCGATAAAACCAGATTGACGACGTTTGAGATTTTCTAAGAAATGCATATTTACTTTCTCTGCTCTATAGTTCTAAATGTTCTTTCGGTGTTCTTGTGAAGCTTCCACTCATATTTTAATGGCCTATGATGATTCTGTTGTGTGAATTATTTACAAGTACAGCATCCGTGGTATTGGTGAAGTAAAGCAGAGGAGATGCTGTTTTACATCCTCGGTCTCTTAAAGAATATAAATAATATTGGGTAGTTCCAGCCCCACCCTGGACCCAGTGGAGAGTTTAGTCTTCCGGATATGAATCTCCCCTCCTCCCCCACCTCCTCCTCCTCCTCCTCATCTCTTCATCTTTTTTAATGGACCTAAGTAGGTCGGTTCTTGATTTCTACACCAGCATCCATCCAGCTGAAGGCTATCATCATTTAAACATAATAATCTGTAAATGTGGAGCACTGAAGCTGAATAAAATAGAAATAATGCATTAGATAATCCGAGGCCGATGCTACAGCAGTTTAGAAAACCGTCGGCTGATGTTCCGCAACAATGATGGATGGAAACGCGCAGCTTACCTTCAGGCCTGCCGCAGAGCACCGCGGATTGGTTCTGTGTGCAGCCGGTGGGCAGAGGATGGAGACCGGCCTTTAACGGGGGGATAGTACCCGCTCAGAGTGGAGAGTCGCCGGTAGAGGAGTGCAGATCGGTGAGGGGTGGAGGAGGCTGGGTGTTTATGTCGGCGGAGCTCAGGCACTCCCCTGCGCTCCTCTCTGGCTCGGACTGGATGCGGGATGCGCAGGGCGGAGACTCGGAGACCTGCCGCCTGGTTTGACAGTCAAACGAGGGCTGGAGCCGGAAACGCACCTGTACGCAAATCCAGAGCTGCGCTGCGGCTCTGCGGAGGCAGAAAAAAGGCAAATCAGGGCGTGAGGAGCGAAAACAGACCTTTATTCTGTCTAATGAGGCGAGGGGATGTCAATCTGTCGGAACAGCAGGGCCGGACTTAGCCAGCCCTACAAAGGGGTGCAGGTAGAATGGGGGGGGGTCGGGGGGGTGCTGGGTGTGCTAAGAATTTTTCGGTTGTCACATCTCCCCCAAATTCCTAAAATGCATAGAAAACTATGATATCATCATTACAATTCTTCTATCCATATATCTATATTTTACTTTGATCTATTCCTGACACTACCCTCTGCATTTACCCGGGCACAAATACGCTGGCTTGTTCCCTATTGGGGCTGCATTAATCTTTTTTATAATCAGTCAATCAATCAATCCTTTAATTCTTTTATTTTTTTATCTATTTTATTTATCTTATTTGTCTATCCTTTAATTTTTTGTTTATTTTTTTATTTATATCTTTTTTATTTCTTTTTTTGAATTTTTGTTGTTTTTATTTCTTTATGGCTTTACAGCATCTGTCCCTATTCCATCACTTTTAATGCAAAACCCAGTATAATCTGCTTTGTCATAATTATCTTTGATCTTTTTTAATACCCTTTTTGCCAGTGTTTCAATAATTTCGTTTTGCATGTTGTGAGAGGCATATTTTGCATTTGCTGGGATGTGTTTGTTTATTTAATTCAATTTGGGGTCTTTTGCCAGTGTGTAGTCAACCATTTTTAAGAACAGTCCTGCAGAGAAATCATCATTTGAGCTCTCCACACTGCCACAAAGTGGCAGTTCATTTACTGTTAGGAACTGAACTACTTCTCCAATTGATTTTACATAATATCTATTTTATTCTTTTTGTGTGGGACTTATGAAATTACCAATGGTTTCCCCCATGGCATCTCTTTGGGACATTTCAGACCAGGCCTTTTCATTTTTTATGTGGCATTGACTTGATGCATGCTTTGTTCAAGCCAGTGTCACCCACAGCAGCGGCGGGGCTGGTAGCAACGGGGACGACAGAGGCTGCGGTGCTTGTGCAACTAGTTTTTCCGGTACTGCCCTGGAAACGGGGCATTGTGGCGAGTTGAGAAGCAGCACCGAGCCGGCTTCTGCTGCGGTTTAGCAACCAGAAATCTGCAGCAAAACTACTTTAGAGTTTCAAGCATCTGTCCCTATTCCATCACTTTTAATGCAAAACCCAGTATAATCTGCTTTGTCATAATTATCTTTGATCTTTTTTAATACCCTTTTTGCCAGTGTTTCAATAATTTCGTTTTGCATGTTGTGAGAGGCATATTTTGCATTTGCTGGGATGTGTTTGTTTATTTAATTCAATTTGGGGTCTTTTGCCAGTGTGTAGTCAACCATTTTTAAGAACAGTCCTGCAGAGAAATCATCATTTGAGTTCTCCACACTGCCACAAAGTGGCAGTTCATTTACTGTTAGGAACTGAACTACTTCTCCAATTGATTTTACATAATATCTATTTTATTCTATTTGTGTGGGACTTATGAAATTATCAATGGTTTCCCCGTGGCATCTCTTTGGGACATTTCAGACCAGGCCTTTTCATTTTTTATGTGGCATTGACATGATGCATGCTTTGTTCAAGCCAGTGTCACCCACAGCAGCGGCGGGGCTGGTAGCAACTAGTTTTTCCGGTACTGCCCTGGAAACAGGGCATTGTGGCGAGTTGAGAAGCAGCACCGAGCCGGCTTCTGCTGCGGTTTAGCAACCAGAAATCTGCAGCAAAACTACTTTAGAGTTTCAACACACTAGCTACACTTTTACCCACACAGAATAAATGTATTATTATAATTATTATTACTGATTTTGTATAATCCCATCCTGTATTTGATCCTGTTGAGGAGGCGCTGGTGTAAGTGGAACAGACTCCAGACCAGAGTTATGAAATACAGCTGTTTTATTTGCAAAAGGACACCAGGTCAATACATTGAATGAAGCACTGAAACAAGCCACCATAACACTGCAAAATACCATTAAAGAAAGACATTTTTAAATTTTAGAGGTAAAGGAAGTCATTCATCAGAAAGGCAAACGTATGACCAAGACCAGGCAAGGAGCGTATTATTTACGCAACCATATATCCTGCATCTCAAGTGTGTTAGGAGGCCTTGTCGTTTAAGACATTACTGATGTTTTACTGTTAGAGAACAAACGTCTGACGCCCCGATTTAAGTTTTATTCAAAGAAAAATAAAGGCACCCTGATGGTGATGGATCCCACCAGCCCAAGACAACCAACATTTTCTGTTTTATATAGTGAGAAATGTTAAAAACGGTAGAAAAACAGTGAAACATGATTAGTGTGTAAGGTTACACAGAACTGATGAACAGCTGTTGTGCTGGTGTTACAGCGCTCCCTGCAGGAGAAAAGTGGAGTTTACAGCACCAGTTTGTGATGGTTTAGCCCTTTAACCCCTTTTCTACAGTCATTGGTTTAGCGGCTGGATGCAGCATCACTCCTACTTCACACAACGTTCAGACTGACATCACAATGTAACAAACGTTTCAGTAAATAAACCTCCTGGTGTATTTTTTTTATTCAAGTAATTTATACATTTGTTGTTAAATCAAAACACATGAATGTTTTTCCTGTTTAAAACAAAAATGCTGATAAATGTCTATGTCTGTGTGTGTGTGTGTGTGTGTGTGTGTGTGTGTGTGTGTGTGTATGTGTGTGTGTGTGTGTGAGGTGTATTTGGGTATTTATTGGTCTTGAATTAATAACCAATAGTTTTGTATCTGACATGCTGGATTGGAAATCGCTAACTTATGCTGATCAAGTGTTACTATTTTATCTGACATCACTCATTAACTTTATAAATCCAGTTCTATCTTCTCTTTCTACTCCTCCTCCTTCTCCTCCTTTGTAATAATATTCCCAAAAGAATAAAATAAAGCGGCAGCCCCTTCTGCCTGTGGGTCCAGCTGTCCAGATGGAAGTAAATAAAACTGAATCTGTAGAGACGGTTGCCGTCATCCATGTTCCCTATGAGCACGCTGTAGGACAGGGGTTCCCAAATCAGGGGTCGGGACCCCAAATGGGGTCCCCACAAGATTACAGGGGGTCCCCATAATTTTGTCTTTGCTGAGGTTGTGAGGTTAGCAAGATTTTATTTGTAAAAATTACACTTATAAAATCCTAATAACACACCCTACTGTATAATAAGAACTCCATATAAAAGTTAACTCTGTATGTCTGTAGAAAGTTTGCAAATTATCACATTTAACGTGTTTATGCGTGTAGGAGTTGGGGTTGGGGGTCCTGGCTTGTCTTGGACACAGGCAAGGGGGTCCTCAAGGAAAAAATTTGGGAACCCCTGCTGTAGGAGACCCAAAGAAAGATTTTGACAGTTTGATCACCGCATACACAGCCGCAGCCGGCGTGTCCCGCGGAGATCTGATAGGTCAAATGAGTTCCTCCTAGTCGCTCCAGAACCAGACCTCGCTGCGAAACTAACCAGCGCTTTTTCAAAGTTCACAGCTGGCAGAGAGCTAGCTGCTTCCTCAGCAGAAGTGATAAAAATGAGAAGAGGAAGCCTCGGAGCCGTAGCTCCGCTGTTTTCCTTGTTTGAGCCGCTCAGAGTAGAGAGTACAGATTTTCCAAAATTTTCTAAAATCCAACCCCGGGGCCAGACCAAAAACCGTAGGAATCAGTGGAGGAGTTAAATTAGACTTACCAGAGGACATTTGGGTTAAGGAGGGAGATTTACCCCATGGCTCGACTGAGCTCCTGGTAATAGTGACATTAGAGGAAGATATAAATAGCGCCCCTCCCTACCTTTCCAGCCTGAGAAGAGAGTGTGGAAGTTTTATCACCGATGCAATTGCTGATCTGTCAGGCAATAGGAAACCATGCCCTTATCTCATCATAGAACCACTTGCAGCTAAATATGGCGAACCCATGATGTTCATAAAACGCCCAAGTAAACCAAAGAGAGGCGAACCACTAGATGGCCTCAGTTTAAGGGTGGATAGCTCAAGAATTAGCAAAGAACTCCAGAGAGGACTGTGTTTTGTATTTTAAATATGGTTCAAAGAACAAAATGCCAGGGAAACCATTACAGGATATGACTCGAGAGGCTGTGTGGAGTGGATTGGATGAGCTGCCTGGGCGAGTTACCTTGTTGGTCTCTAAACAGGAGGATGTGCTTAATGTGATGGAGTTGGCGTTGCAGTGTAGATATTTACAGACGAGGAAAAGGATGTCACAACCGTTATCACAGGAGACTCCCCCTGAAACACCGTCACATAACTTGATCAGTGAGGATGAGTCAGAAGGGGAAGAGTATGATGAGTTGGGTGGATGGAATCCTGTGAGTTCCTCCGCCCTTCTTAGGCCACATAAAAAGAGGATAGATTTGGATTGCTGGCCTTCCTATCAGGAGATTGAAGAATGTTTGATGCTGAAGTTAGTGGTTAGTGGTGTCCATCATGCTCACAGAGACCGGAAACACCCTCTCAGCAAGAAATGGGGAGAAGAGGAATGCCGGTATTTGTTTTCTAGGTTCCAAGGTTTGGCAGGGTCCCAAAGTGTCTAAGTTTACAGAAGAGGAAAAACAGCTGTCTGCTCTTATGTATTATTATCCTCGGTTGAGGGTGTTAGCAGGTGAGAGTAGGAGCTCCGCGAGGCCTTCCCACGGATTCGGTCCACGGGGGGTGTCGGAAACGGGCTCGTTTCGGATTAACGGAATGCCGCGGTCGGCCTCAAGGCCTGATGACCGACGCCCTTCCTCACAGGGGTCGAGGAACTGGAGATGGGAGGTTAAAGAACATTGAGTGAAGATGTGGATACAAGTCATGCATCACAGCAAGATAAAAAAATAATAATAATAATAAAAAAGAAAAGAGAACTGAAACTAGAATAATGGTGGTGCAGTTATTTCCAGATGTAATAACCTGTATTCAACCTTTGTGACAAGAGTATAACTGTATTCAATCTGTCCGACCTGCGGGAAAGAGTTTAGGAGGAAACGGGTCATTAATGACGTCTCGGAAGCTAGACTAAATAAGGGAGCAGGAAATACTGTAAAAGGACAATAGGGCAGTGTTGTTTTTCATGAACTCTGAGTGGTCAAAATGTTGATGAATATGAATGAAGGGATGCATCTGATTGGAGCCTGTGGGTGGTGACTTGGAAGCTTCTAAAAAATTTGAGGTATAAAAAGTGCTGACACAGCCTCAGGAGCGGGCTCTCTTACATGTGAACCCCCTACCAGCTCGTTAGGACTGGTTGTGCTGAGACCCTCCGGTAAGCTGAGAGCCATAGACTCGGCTCGGCTGAAATGGGACTTAAGTGTGGCTTAAGTGTGATCAAATAAATTTCTCTCTAAAAAAAAAAAAAAAAAAGGGAGAGAGAAAATAAAACAGAGAATGTGGTTCAGCATATCTCTGGACTTCCTACCAAGAGCGGCTAAAGGGTTTGCTGCTCAAAGAAAAACTAAAAGTGGCTAAAGGTTTGGCCGCTGTAGCTGAACACTAGCCCAATTCCTTGAAGCCTTCCAGGTGCTTCCTCATCAGGCTCCATCTCCTGCCGGGTTCGAAAGTTACTCATGTAAGAATCAGTATTTTATAATCCTAATCAGTAAATTGCTCAAGTGATAAAAATTTTTCCTATATTAGAAATCCATTGAGTTTTCTTCTAAAAAAAAAGAAATCAGTATATTATTCTTTTAATTAGTACCTAACTCAGCTAATCAACCTAACTACCTCTAGAAAAAAAGAGAAAAGAAAAACAGGAAAAAAACAGAAACATGGTGGTATTCTTTATTAATCAGTTTGATTGCATTTACTCTTGGAATCCTGAAAAGGGTGTAATTGCAGGTGTTTTGCGCCTAACTATGATTAAACATATAATCCAATATATCATGGTTCTAATCAATCATTGATTTTGCTGTCTTGAACTATAATCTTCATTAAAAGGGTTTCCCATTGTGAGCCCAACATAGTATCTGTCTCTGACGCTTCATTTCTGATTTAGTTTTCTCCTGATCTGATTTCTCTGCATAAACTCCTCCTCCATAAGAGGAGTCTCAGTTACAATAACAAAGTCTATTTCCTTTAAGGAAGAGCCCTGACCCCAGCCGGGACTACGAGTGAAAGCAGCATCGCCTGAAGCTGGTGATTTCTGCAAATGCAAATCTATCATCAGTATTTCAGGTCACCCCAGGCCACGATAGTGGGAACGATTATCCCATTATTATGAGCTTGCGAGCTGAAACTGTGCTTGGTTGTTCTGATTTATGGTCTTAATAGTCAAGGGGTTGCCACCTGTCGAATCCTAAAACTAAATGCATTAAGTTGCTATGCGTCGATCGTTGCTCTGACTTTCGAATTTAATTCTAAAAAAAAATAAATAAATAAAAACTTTGAATCCAAGGGCGGAACTTTAGAGGAAGGTAGTTAAATCTAGAGAAAAGAGTTCATCTCAGAGTCCTGAAGGTGGAAGCTATGGTTTTCTAAGAAGGAAAAAAATAAATAAATAAATAGAAGTCAGTGGTGATTAGCTTTAGAAAGAGGGTAATCAACCTCTTGGGAGGCGATTCAATTTCGAGCTCTTAAAAGTGAAAACTACCGATTTCTCACATAAAGATTACATTTTTTTATGGCTTCATTCAGATAAAAGAAGGCTAAAATATTCTCTTCTAAATGGCTAAAAAGAAAAAAGTGTAGTACCAGCTTTCAGACACTGGAGGGCAGCAACTCCCCATCTTCCCTTTAATGGTAAATGGCCACTAAATGCTTTACTAAATGCTGTTTGAATCCAGACTGTTGTTCTGTTTTGTTTCCACCAGAGGGCACAAATTTCCCATTCTTTCAAAAATGTTGTTTTTATTTATTTATATTTAGCTTAGGATATTGTGCTGTTGTTCGACTCTGCAAACAAACACTTGAGTATATTGGTATCAAACATGATTTTCAGGACTGCTTCTACCAAATAAAACTTAATTTATCTGTTCCTATTTTCAAATGCATTAGAATATGAATTAATAATAATTATTAAGTCTTATCCTTAACATCAATTTTAATCATCAATTAATTTAATCTGTTAACATTGCCAATCCAAATTAGGTTAAAACAACAACAACAACAACAACAATAATAATAATAATAATAATAATAAAACACATTGTTATATAGTGCCTCTCAAGATAAAAATCACGAGGCGTTTCACAAGACCAATAAAAAATAAAAATTTTAAAGGATTAAAAAAGATCAGAGTTTATTGCTGGATCCCGAAAAAGACAGAATTGACAGAAACACCAGCTTGAAAAGAAGCTGGTGAGGAAGAAGAGGATGTACATGAGGTCACACAAAAGCAGACAAGTGAAAAGCGAGTTGCAGTAGTTCAAGCGTGTGGAGATGAAGGTGTGGATAACAATCTCAAGTTCAGAGCGTGACAGAATGTGACTCAGCTTAGCAATGTGCCTGAGATGGAAGAAGGAAGAGCAAACAAGAGAACTGATATGAGAATCCAGGGTGAGAGCTGGGTCAAAGGTCACACCGAGAATCCTGACAGAGTTTGGTGTGAGAAGCAAGCTGACCAAGGGAGTCTCTGACTTTGGGAACCAGCTTGTCTAGGGGCACAGTTGAGGATCAGTCTTATCTCCATTCAGCTGTAGAAAGTTCCCAGCCATCCAGTTTTTAATAGTCTATGCAAGAGCTGCAGCTTAGACATCTCATAACTAGTATGGCAGGTCATTTGATAAATAATTTCTAGCAAATTAGTGGG
>SSNS01000216.1:1105854-1165514 GCA_006937985.1 Aphyosemion australe
CCAGAGACGTGACTGCAGTGGTGGCGCTACACCCCTCTGTTGTCCTGGCAGGGAATTGCTTTGCAACTCTCCCCAAGACAGAAATCTGAAAGGAAAACGTCTGCGTACCCGAGCTGAGGGAGAAGAATACATCAGGCTTTACACATCAGTGTAAATGATGAGACCAACATGATACACTGGGTTTTCTTCATCCTTTCAGGTGTGGGACATCAGGACAAAAGCAAACGTGCACACACTCACTGGTCACACCAACACCGTGGCTACCGTCAGATGTCAGGCTGCTGAACCACAAATCATCACTGGTAAGTATATTTGAAGCAAATAATGGTTTTAGCTGCTCCATTTAGGGGGGAAAAAATCCAAGTCTCCATTATTTTGGTCATTAGTGAAATCATTATTTAACTCCACCGCTCGTTGACTCGTTGGGAAACTCCACCGCGAATGCTGTGGTGCACCTCGTCAAAATAAAAGCGACTGATGCACCAGATTATTAATTTTTCTCGTCTTTATATATTATATTTTGAACAAATCACTTCAGAAATCTTTTGTTTTGATTTAAAAGAACAAAGATTCTGTGTTTTCATTGTAATTAACCTGTGCCTGATTTATGTTTTTCTTTTTTTGTGTAGGCAGTCATGATGCAACCATCAGGCTTTGGGATCTGATCGCTGGGAAGACCAGAGCAACTTTGACGAACCACAAGAAATCTGTCCGAACTCTGGTGATGCACCCCCGACAGTGAGTCTTCGCGTTAGCCGCGTTTTCACTACAGGAGTCCAGGAGAGGGGGGACAGGGAAAGCACACTGACTAGGTCCTCTCAGCAAGATATTGCCACGCCTCCTCAAACCTGCATGTCTCCAGTATCTGAGGCCTTCTGGGGAAACCAACCAATCAGCAAGCAGCTCATTATCATATTCATGTCCTGGCCGAGTGGGAGGGGCAAACAGCTCTTTTCACAGCAAGGCTGGTTTAGGGGTTTTAGAACGGCCTGTATCAGGGCTCCTGGGACAGATGAAAGACAAGAACATTTCTTATGCTTTTTAGAGGCTCAAAGCTGTTTTAGATTGTTGATTAACTGCATTCTAGGTCCACTTTAAGGTGAATTCATTAAGAACACCCCTGACTGGATTGTGGATTACATCTGAGCAACAGGATTGTAATTTAGCAACGAAAGCTAATGTTTTTTATTCTTTCCACAGATACACATTTGCATCAGGATCAGCTGATAACATCAAGCAGTGGAAGTTCCCAGATGGCAACTTCATTCAGAACCTGTCAGGCCACAACGCCATTATTAACACGCTTGCTGTCAACTCTGACGGAGTGTTGGTGTCTGGAGGTAATAAGGAGCTCCTTCACTCCAAACACTAATAAGGTTTTAGGTTGGATTCATGTTGAATTTCTGACATTTCTCTCCTCTAGCTGATAATGGAACCATGCACATGTGGGACTGGAGGACAGGCTACAACTTCCAGAGGATTCATGCCGCCGTGCAGCCCGGATCCCTGGACAGCGAGTCGGGAATCTTCGCCTGCCTGTTCGACCACTCGGAGAGCCGACTGATCACCGCAGAGGCAGACAAGACCATTAAAGTTTACAGAGAGGATGACACGGCTGTGAGTGCTTTTTCCTGCTGTCAGGTCATTTCTGCAGATTTTAGGGCAACAAAAAGATGCATGAACATTTTTGTTCTGTTTGTTTCAGACTGAAGAAAGTCACCCGATCAACTGGAAACCAGAAATCCTCAAGAGAAAAAGATTCTGAACGATTTTTTTTACTATTATTATTTGTCCTCCTGTCAATTTAACTCTTTTCCTTTAAACACACACAGCAAGGTTTTTTTTTGTAAGAGCAGTTTCATGATCAGAGAGGAGTTTCAGTGTAGACTTTATTCTCTGCAGGATCAAAAGCTGCAGAGGAAGAGAAAACCGTTTCTTATTACTTCAGTAGTTGCTAGTTGTACAGATGCGATGCTCCCATTTGTTCTGGCTTAAAAACTAAAGTTTATTTTGCTCCATTTTAATAAAAATCTGTCTTTATATACTTTGTTTTTGATTGATTTTAACGGTTCTTGTGTCTGGAAATTATTTTAGCTGCACATTTATGGAGAAATCCTCTCAATAAGGAAAGTAAATCCAGTTAAGGGTTCGTTTCTAGTTTAGTTTCTGGATTTTGTCAGAATACTTTATTAAAATATCTAGGGTGTTTGTGTCAAATAGTTGAGATTAATTTTATTTCACTGTACATTTATGAATGATCGCAGTTTAAATCTTTGAGATTTTAATTAGGGGAACTCTTGACTCCGTTATTTTTTTGGTTGCTTCTAATTTGACATAAAAACTCCTCAATTTTACATTTACTCTAAAATTGCCTTATTAACACTTAGATTCCAGCATTTAGATTTTATAGTAAATACATTTAACGTGATACTTTAAGATTTTTTCCAGTGTTACATTTCTTCGCCAGCAGAGGGCGCCACTCAGACACCTTTTCAGCGCGTCTTGCTCAAATCTTGTTAAACCTCTCAATGCTCGATTATTTCAACCACTTCCCCCCAGGTAAACTCGTCTCTCCCACGCTTTTTCTTTTGTCCAGTGTCCAGGTTTGATCTTCAGCAGGTCAGACATAATGCGCAGCCTGTAATCCGTCGGCCTAATTACATCTGAACTAATCTGGGCCCCAGATGGAGCTGTCAGCGTGGGGCGTGCTGTCTGCGAGGAGGAGCCGCTCAGTGCGCCTTTGACACTTGGAGGTGCCATGTTGAATCAGACACCAAAGGAGATTTGCGCAACATTTGTTTCATTTGTTTTTCTAAGTTGCTGAAAAGTTGTCTCGTTTTTTTCTTGCGCGCAAATAAAAGTTGTTTTTTTAATGGATTTAAAGCCTGATTGAGGTTTTTCGGCGCAGAGGGATGTGGTCTTCATTAAACACGGGAGTTTAAAAAGCCATGCGTAAAGGGGTAATGGCTCGCAGCAGGAATGCCGCAGCCTCGCTCATCCAGATGCTGGTCCTGGCGCTGCTTTGCGCACAGGCGCTCGGACAGGTGTTCAATCTGACGCTCTCTGTGAAAGAGGGCCTGCCTGCTAAGACCATCGTGGGGGATCTGGGAGCGGTTCTGAGCGGACCCAGCTCCGGGTTCTTCATCTCGGAGAGCAGGGACTCGTACGTGCTCAGAGACTTGGAGATAGACGCGGACACGGGCATCATCTCCACCGCTGTGGCCCTGGACCGGGAGAGCAGAGACCGGTATGAGTTTGTGGCAGCCACTCTGACGGGAGAGATGATCAGAGTGAGAATACAGGTGGAGGACGTGAACGACCACTCACCTGTGTTCCCCACTAAGGAAGTAAAGCTGGAGATATCAGAGTTGAGCCCACTGGGGAGTCTGTTTCAACTTGAAGGGGCAAAAGACCAGGATGAGGGGGAGTTTGGTACCCAGGGATACAGGATCAGAGAGAGGGAGATGGGTGAGCTGTTCCAGTTGGCTTTTCGCCATGGATCTGATAACCATCACAGCCTGGATCTCATTCTTAACAGGAGAGTGGACAGAGAAATGCAAGACTTTTATGTATTGACCGTAGAAGCCTTTGATGGGGGGATCCCAGCCAGGACAGGGACCCAGCAGGTCAACATCCATGTCCTGGATGAGAATGACAACCCTCCTGTGTTCAATCAGACTGAATACCACACCTCAGTGCGTGAAGATGCTCCCACTGGGTCAGCTGTCTGTCAAGTGCACGCCACCGACCGTGACCTGGGCGACAACGGCAGAATCTCTTATGAGATCAACAGGCGGCAGAGCGACCCAAATCATGTTTTCTCCATCAACGAAACCAGCGGACTGATTTATCTGGACAAACCGCTTGATTTTGAAGCCCAGCCGTTCCATGAGCTGATCATCAGCGCGAGAGATAATGGAGCTCAGCCTGAGTACAGCAGCACGTTTGTGGGCGTCAGGGTGCTCAACATCAACGACAACAGTCCCACCATCAGTGTGCTGTTTCTCAGCGAGTCAGGAGACGCTGTGGTGTCAGAGGCAGCGGCGGTCGGGGATTATGTTGCCCGGATTTCAGTGTCAGACCCAGACTTTGAGGATGAGAGAGTCACTGTTACTTTGCAAGGAGGAGAGGGGAAGTTCACCCTGAAGCAAACAGATGATTTCCTGTATGCCCTGTGTGTAGACTCAGTGCTGGACAGGGAGGAGACGGATCTGTATGAGATGAAGGTGCAAGCATCAGATTTTGGAAGTCCTCCAATGAGCAGTGAGGTGGTCTTCTTCCTGAAAGTGTCGGACACTAACGACTGCCATCCAGTTTTTGAGAAGGACGTGTACATCATAAGCATCAGTGAGGATGCTCCTCAGGGAAGTTCCCTCGTACAGATTCAGGCCAGGGATGCAGATGAAGGCCACAACTCAGACATCAGATACTCCATCCTGAAATCTCAGCAGGACGACATGATCAGCATCGACTCAGAGTCGGGTCTGATCACCACGGCTGCAGCTCTGGACAGAGAGATGCAGGCGGAGGTGTGGTTCCTTGTGCTGGCAGCAGATGGAGGGGAGCCGTCTCTGTCCTCCACAGCCACCGTCACCGTCATGGTGGAGGACGTTAACGACAACGAGCCCGTGTTCCAGCAGCAGCTGTACAACGTGTCCATACCCGAGCACGCTGATGTTGGAAACTGCTTTTTACAAGTATGTTGGAGAAAAATGTTGCATGAAAAGTTGACTAGGGAAAACTGCAGGGGCTTAGATTATAACACAATACACACAAAAAAGCTTTCAAAATATTCAGAATCATCTCAGTCTTCTACACTTGATGTTAAAAATGATTATTTTTATTTAAAGGTACAATAAGTAAGAATTCTACAGTGAAACAATCACATAACAGTCTAATGTCTCAGTTATGGTAGAAGGAAGGTTACATTGAAACATTTCATTCTCATCAGGCTGGGGGTTGTCAGTTTTCTGTGAGCCTGCAGGGTTGCCAAGTCTGCACCGATCTATCGCTGTAGAGCCAGCATTTGTAATTCGACACCAGCAGGCATAAAGCTCCAGAGTTATTTAAAGATCTGAAGCCAGTAAACAGGAGCGACCCAGAAGTTATTTCTTGTACTCCCAAGGCTGCAAATACTTGCTGTTTGCTGACGCGTGTTTGTGCGCATCCCTCAAAATTAATGCGACATGTCAAAAATGAGCGAGACACACTCACCATGGCGACTCTGTCTTTCATACTATCTACAATAATGTGGCTGTCTTTTTTTCTGCCGTGATCTCAAAATTAACTAGTAACTGATCTCGTCTTTTGTCGCCATGTTGGTTTTGGTTTTACCCACAAACTCGGCTCTCTATCCAGTCTGAGTACTCTACTGTGCCCCCTAGTGGAGTCCTTCAGTACTACACGCAGTGCAGTGCAGCAGCAAGTGTTTGAACAAAGACGCAGCCTGCTGCGTGCGTCAACGTGAGGTTAAACAGCAAGTATATTTCCAGCCTAAGAAGTCACGGCATCTTTTTGTTTTACTCTAATATCAAGTGAAGCAGGCTAGAGGCTAACGTTGAGCTAACAATGCTAACGATGAATTCGAAGTAAAGTCGGTTCTAAAAGCTACTTTTTCAATTACCAACAAATCAATATTTAAGTGAAATGTATTTATCTACTTATGGACTTGCTGTGTATGACTAGACTTCACTCATTGTCTAGAATCTTCTGGTTCTGATCCGTAACTGGCAACAGCCATGAAACTCACGGAACGGGAGTGAGAAGGTCACTTAAAACATGTACTGCAATAATCTAATTCCATTACAGGATGTCATTCTAACTTCACACAACTTTAAATTTCATTCTAAATATGTATTTCTAGCATCTTTATATAAACATTTAGAATCCTAAGAGGTTTCCTTCAATAATCTAAACCAGGGGTGACCGATCCTGGTACTGGAGGGCTGGTATCCAGCATGTTTTAGTTGTTTCCCTGCTTCAACACACCTGATTTCAATCAGCAGGTGAAAACAGGCTTCGCTTGATGAGCTGCTGAACAGATGAATCAACCACTGAATCAAGGGAGCAGAGAAACAACTAAAACATGCTGGATACCGGCCCATCAGAACCACTGATACAAACTAATGAATCTCACCCCCAACATTTTATATTCTCTTCTGAACTTTATATTTACTTCCCAAACATCTCATTTCAGAAACATCATCCTGCTCATTCTGAGTATAAATGATTAACCTGTTGTAGTGGATGTTATTATGAATGTCAGTGATCATTACAGAAAGAAAAGGATGGTAGAAGAACCTATCATGGAGTGATGATTATTCTTATTTTTCATAATTTTAGTAAAAATTCCCCCATGTAGATGAGTCTAAATTAAATAAACACCTAAGTTCTAAAAAAAAAACTGTCCAAGTCCGAAAAAGCAACCAATTTAAAGCTATTTATTGCTCACGCTTTTCAAATAGAAAATTTGAATAATTATTCTAAGTAGAAGAGTCCTCCTTGGAAAGTGTGCACTACTCAGCTGTTTAAAACGTCCTCGTATCAAACTCTCCAACTTGCTCTGTCTATATTACGTCTCGTCAGACAAAAGTGGCTCTTTTAGTCTGTTTGTACAAAGGCATCAGTGTTTTCCTGTAAACACACACACACACACACACACACACACACACACACACACACACACACACACACACACACACACACGCACGCACGCACACACACACACACACGAGCATGCAGCCTTTTCAGCTTGACTTCATATGACAGATGTGATGCTCGGTGCCGATCTCCTGCAGCCTGGTACAAGCATCACAAACGAAGCCTTATATTACAGAACTATGTTCTCTATTCACATTTTTATTATTATAGCCATCATGTGTTTTGTTTTGAATCTATACGATAACCCAGGAGTGGATATATAAGGTAAATGATGTTACACTGGACGTCCAGAGGTCACTCTGTTCCCGACCTGGTTTGTGTGCTACAGCTCACGTCTAACCAGACCTTGACCTGATCTCTTCTAAACTTCCTGTGATCAGAGTTCATTCCCTTTGAGGTGTTATCATCTTTATGACTGGAAAACGAGGCGTTTCACTGTAAAACACGTTCCTCGTCATGAGCTTAGTCACAGAGGAGACAAGCTTGGGTTTTCCTTTGGTGTTTGTTGTCCTTTGATCTCTGAGATAGTCCTTGCTCTGTGATTGGAAGAAAGTTTTTTATGCTTTTATTGTGTTGACCTTTAACGGAAAAAAGAAGAGCTTTTATGAGTTAGCACAAAGGCTAATGTAAAACAAGATACATAAAATATTAGGCACACTAAAAAAACACTGAAAACTTGTGAAAATCTCTTATAGTTAAAAAAATATTGTCTGAAAGCTTTACTCAATAGTCACAAATATGATAATGTTTCGTGTTACAGTGCATTGTGAATCTGTTCTATAGCATTTGTCTGATTCTGAGCAGGGGGTGGTGCTTTGTGCACGGAGCGCCTCACAGAAGCTATTTTTCTTAAGCCTGATTGGTCAGTGCCCCCCTGGCCACTTGTTGCCCTACGCATGGTGAGTGAAGCGTGTGGGCGGAGCACCGGTGCTGTCCACTGATATTTATACTTTTTTAAAGGCATACTATGCAACTTTTTCATATTTGTAAATAATTTTCTTGAGCCAATATGTGCTAAAATGACCCTTTACAGGGTTAAATGAAATGTCACTCAGACCCCCACCGCCCTCTGTGGCCAGAATACTGCATTTGCAACTTCAGAGTGGCGGGCCGCTCCCTGCTGGACTTAGAAAAAATTCAGTTTACATACCTGGCTCTGCAGTCTGCTTCCAGCATGTTTCCTGCATGTTTTAGATCATGAACACAGCTGATCTGTTTGATTTAGTGATGAACCGCTCCTGTAGACACTAATGAAGGCTGAGGAGTCATTTCAGCAGTTAGATTAAAGGCAATGCACACGATGTTAAAGCAACATTCCGCAACTTTTACACCTTAAAATTATGCTTTTTTGTAAAGTTTTGGAGTCATACTATTATCTATTATGTTCCTTTTCAAACCTGTGATAGTGTTGGGGGGTCCCACGTCTGTTTACTGCACTATACAGTTTTTGTGCTTCGAGTAGCCGCAGGATGTACTGACTGGGTGTCGTTTTACGGCAGAATATGGCAAGCCAAAGGGATTAAAAAAGCGCGCGTTCTAAACACGCGTTTTGTCTGCCAAAATGCACATCTTGAATGCGCGTTTTGACGCCAAAGGGGACAAAAACTCACGTGTTCTAAAAGCAAGCATTATGTCTGCCAAAATGCGCGTCTTGAAAACGAGCGTTTTGGCGAACATAATGCGAGTTTAGAAAGTGCATTTTTTTTATCCCTTTGGCTTGCCATAATTGTATAACGTAGACTCGCTGTAGCAGCGGCAGATTCACCAAAGAAAGCTAGAAATCCCTTATCAGAGAATTGTAGGAAAAGAAAAGAAGAACGGGATAGAGCAAGAGCAAAGACCAGAGTTATTATTGGGCCGTCTTTTCCTCGCTGGAGAGCTCTTTTAGAAAGAAAGGCATGAACTACGGACTCTAACCTAGCCGTGCTGCTAATGGCTACGTAAGTAATAAATGATTTCACCGAGGTTATTGTGTTTGGTCAGGCATAAAGTTGTTATACAGTCCTGATAAAACTATTTATTCAATGTGTGGAGGTGGAAAAGTTTGTTTTGCCTGACATTAGGAATGTAAACATGCCTCTTATGCCCGAGAGAGAGATTTGATTTTACAACAGTGACGTTACGCAGCAAGCCTCTAGAGGGCGACAGAGACCATATAACTGCAAAGTTGCAGAATGCTGCTTTAAAGGAAAAGTTCGCTTTTTTAGACATTAAGTTTTATGTGTTCCTTCACCCACCCAGTGCTCTGTAAACTTTGACCCATTTCACACACACCCCCCTGCTCAGAGATTTTCAGGGGAGAAGTGATTCAGAAAGGTAGTTCTGGCTAGTTTCGGGGGCGCTTTATCTGCGCCGTTTAGCCTCACAAAAGGATTAGCCTCTGAAAGCATGGCTAATTTGCATCTCACAAACAAAGAGAAAAAATTTACAACGTCACCTTACAACGGGACTAGTTTTTGTCATTCGTATCCCTGCGCCGCTCCCCGCGGATATTAAACAGCGCTTTGTATGTCAGCTGTTTCACTGCCGAATGCCGAAAACATGTCAGACTCCGTCTCATCTGATGACGAATTTCATTTTAACACTATATCAGATGAAGAAGAAACTTATTTTACTACTAGGATATCTTTATGAGCCAGAGTACACGGATGAAGAATTGCATTTGCTACAACACACACATCAACACAGATTGTTGACAAAGCTACTGCAGTCTATGATCAACCATCGGTGTAAAGATGATTGCATAAATAATGCGCTAAAATGCGAAGATGATTGCATGAATACGGCAGACATAGCGGAATAAATAATTTTTTAAAAACAAAACTTACCCAGATTTCTGGTACGGCCGAACTCTTCAAAAACAGTCTTTCACTTTTCCCGAACTTTTTCCTGATGTAATCATCCTCTTTGAAGTGTGCACTGCACAAACGAAAGGTTTTGACTCGTTCCAGCCGAGTATCCTTGGAGTAGCCGATTGCTAAAAGCCACTGATGCCTTAGAGAAACGTCCTTAGCAGGAAAAGTGTCAAACCGAAAAGGTGATCCTGTAACATCCTTATTGTTACAACCCGGGAACCTGCAGGTACGCACCATGGCTCGATATATTTAAGAAAAACTACTTTTAAGTGAATTTAGAAGTTGTTGTTTCACTCATACAGCTAGGATTAGCAGCCAGACACGAGCCCGTTCTATAGCTGCGGGGAGCGGCGCAGGGATACGAATGACAAAAAATAGTCCCGTTGTAATGTGACGTTGTAATTTTTTTCTCTTTGTTTGTGAGATGCAAATTAGCCATGCTTTCAGAGGCTAATCCTTTTGTGAGGCTAAACGGCGCAGATAAAGCGCCCCCGAAACTAGCCAGAACTACCTTTCTGAATCACTTCTCCCCTGAAAATCTCTGAGCAGGGGGGTGTGTGTGAAATGGGTCAAAGTTTACAGAGCACTGGGTGGGTGAAGGAANAGAACAGTTTGGAGAGATTTTGATGTATGAGGACAAACCGGAAGGATGAGTCGACAAAACACGAAGACTGGGAGTCGATGGTCACGACTACTATTCAACGAAGACGAGGGGAAATATGAAATATGGGAAACAAGGTTCCTGGGACATCTCCGGTTACAAGGTCCGAAAGATGTAATCCTGAAAACCAATGACGATGAAGAGGATGATGGTAGGATTGAAGGTAGGATATGCAGAGGCATATGCGGAACTGATTCAGTTTTTAGACGACAAAGGTCTGTCTTTAGTAATGAGAGAAGCTGCAGTCGACGGCCGAAAAGCCCTAAAGGGCCCTAAAGAGACTATTATGCGGGTTCAGGGAAGCCGAGGATCATAAGCCTCTACACAGAACTAACCTGACTTAAACAGGAAAGGAATGAAAGTGTAACAGACTATGTCATCCGAGCAGAAGCGGTAATTACTGCAGTAAAAATGGCTGGTGAAACTCTAAGTGACGGCTTGTTGGTGGCAATGATATTGAAAGGCCTACCAGAGATGTTTAAACCATTTGTTGTGCACATAACGCAGAGCGATAGTACAATCGCTTTCTCGAAATTTAAGACAAAGTTGAAAATTATGAAGAAACCGAAAATATGCGCACAGCTGTAAGTGATGACAATTTCAGAGGGGACAATAGGTGCCTTTCCTTTATCGGAACTTCGGGGTAAATTTACAGGAACTTCCTGATGTGCGCTTGTCTCCAATTGACTGGGCTGGCCGAACAGCCATTTTTCGGGCCTTTTTCCAGAACCTTCTGAGTACCTGATCAGGGGTAGGTACTCGGAATGGCCCGGTGGAGTCGCTGAGCAGAACCTTTGGTTAACTCACGCTGATTGGTTGTAACTCAGTAAGAAATGACATCAGCAGACGTTCTCCAAAACAACCGGCAGTAGTAAAATTAGAAGAGTTGCTAGTGAAGCAGAATGGAAGCGAACGGAATAAGCGATCGTGTTTAAAATTAAACTCCATACACCGGAAAATACGGTGGAAATGCCCCACATCCTTAATTCTCGGCTCTTCCTTTGCCCCCCTCAGAGCTCCTACCTTCACAGGAAGACCGTAAGCCATAACAACTCACCCTTAACCAAACACAATTCCATCACCCTGCCTCCTCTAATTCCTCTCCGTTTCCCTAAACCAGGGGTCTGCAACCCAAAATGTTCAAAGAGCCATATTGGACCCAAAAAACAAAGAACAAATCTGTCTGGAGCCGCAAAAAATGAAAAGCCTTATATAAGCCTTATATGAAGGCAACACAGGTTGTAAGTGTATATTAGCTATATTAGCCTACTATCAAAATCACTAAGTAAGCTACAAATACATAATAATACAGACACGGCAAGTATTAACTTTTCCTCCATGTTTGCCTGGAGATGTACTGAGACGCATTCTGTCCGCTCATTGGTCAGTCAATGAAACCTCCGCTGATTGGTCCTTGTTTGAGTGACAGCGATGAAAAGTTGAAGTTTTTCCAGGTAATCCTTCCGCGTCGACAATGAAAGCAAATAATTTGGTCCATTCTTCCTTGAATCCTCTGTTCTCATCAGCTATTTTTCTCTTTGTATCTTTGGGATCCACGGCCCTGACACACCCACCGGTTTGTTTATATCCATGCGGCGCCGCACTTAAACGTGTGTCGCAGGCTATGACGCAAATTTTCGTTGACAGAAATGTTGAAATTTAATATTCATTATGCACATTTGTACAGCATTGGAAAACGTTAAGAATATTTGTCCTCTTACAGAAACCATATTAAAACAAAAAATATATCCCCCATCCATTTTCATACATCTGTGAAGAAGCTCCAGGGAGCCACTAGGGGTCGCTAAAAGAGCCGCATGCGGCTCTAGAGCCGCAGGTTGCTGACCCCTGCCCTAAACCTACGTCTGACGACTCATCCTGCCTGTTCTCCCGCAGCGCCCTTAGTTACTTCACCCTTTCTCATAATAAACCTTTGTTTTTCACTATACCTCTGTCTCTGTGTTGATTCTGCATGTCGTGCTTTTGGCACTTACCCCAGAGCATGTCAGTTTGTGTTTACATGTGGAATAAGATCCTTTAATTTAAATGACCCTAGAACGTATTTCTCTTTTTATACAAAAAATGTAATTACCATTTCAATAATTACTGACTATGTTTATTAAATTTATAAAAAAAATTCCAAAATATTCTTGAATCATCATGAGGTCGTGTAAAATCATATTTTGTATTTGTTTTTTTGTATTGTTACTAAATTAAATGTTTTTTCCGTTAAAAAAAATAAATTAGGGTTAGGTTCAGAATTCAGCATTGACCCTGTTATGACCAGAAATCCAGACAAGCGGGTTCAGATTTGTTTTGGTCCTGATGGGAAATGACCCAATTAAATAATGTAAATACAGCTACAACTAATATTATGATCCTGACTTATATTCACACACACCCCCCTGCTCAGAGATTTTCAGGGGAGAAGTGATTCAGAAAGGTAGTTCTGGCTAGTTTCGGGGGCGCTTTATCTGCGCCGTTTAGCCTCACAAAAGGATTAGCCTCTGAAAGCATGGCTAATTTGCATCTCACAAACAAAGAGAAAAAATTTACAACGTCACCTTACAACGGGACTAGTTTTTGTCATTCGTATCCCTGCGCCGCTCCCCGCGGATATTAAACAGCGCTTTGTATGTCAGCTGTTTCACTGCCGAATGCCGAAAACATGTCAGACTCCGTCTCATCTGATGACGAATTTCATTTTAACACTATATCAGATGAAGAAGAAACTTATTTTACTACTAGGATATCTTTATGAGCCAGAGTACACGGATGAAGAATTGCATTTGCTACAACACACACATCAACACAGATTGTTGACAAAGCTACTGCAGTCTATGATCAACCATCGGTGTAAAGATGATTGCATAAATAATGCGCTAAAATGCGAAGATGATTGCATGAATACAGCAGACATAGCGGAATAAATAATTTTTCAAAAACAAAACTTACCCAGATTTCTGGTACGGCCGAACACTTCAAAAACAGTCTTTCACTTTTCCTGAACTTTTTCCTGATGTAATCATCCTCTTTGAAGTGTGCACTGCACAAACGAAAGGTTTTGACTCGTTCCAGCCAAGTATCTTTGGAGTAGCTGATTGCTAAAAGCCACTGATGCCTTAGAGAAACGTCCTTAGCAGGAAAAGTGTCAAACCGAAAAGGTGATCCTGTAACATCCTTATTGTTACAACCCGGGAACCTGCAGGTACGCACCATGGCTCGATATATTTAAGAAAAACTACTTTTAAGTGAATTTAGAAGTTGTTGTTTCACTCATACAGCTAGGATTAGCAGCCAGACACGAGCCCGTTCTATAGCTGCGGGGAGCGGCGCAGGGATACGAATGACAAAAAATAGTCCCGTTGTAATGTGACGTTGTAATTTTTTTCTCTTTGTTTGTGAGATGCAAATTAGCCATGCTTTCAGAGGCTAATCCTTTTGTGAGGCTAAACGGCGCAGATAAAGCGCCCCCGAAACTAGCCAGAACTACCTTTCTGAATCACTTCTCCCCTGAAAATCTTTGAGCAGGGGGGTGTGTGTGAAATGGGTCAAAGTTTACAGAGCACTGGGTGGGTGAAGGAAGACATAAAACTTAATGTCTAAAAAAGCGAACTTTTCCTTTAATGAATTTCAAGAAAAAAACACCCTCTCCACGTTTTGAAAAATGTGCATGCGCAACACTGGAAAGTTAGAATATAGTTGTAGATAACTTCTTCTAGCAGTAATCTGAAATGCATTTCTCCAAAATAGCATGCCAAACTTTAGCTTACCTGTCGAGCAAAAAAACGGCGACAGCGGCGTCTGTGGGGAGCCCAATCTCTTTCAGTGCACGCCATCATGCTAACTAACTCAGGAGTGAGCACATATGACGGCCTTGCATTAGCTTCACCAGAATGATTGACAGTTATGCGGATCAATGGTTTAAATGATCCACCCGGAAGTAGAGAACGTCCACTATACCTTTAAGGTGTTAAAAAGTCAAACGCACAGCGAGGAGATATGCTTTCACTAACGAACACTAGGGGGTGCTAAAACAAGCCCAAACTGCCAAATGATGATTTATTTGATCATTAAATCTAAATGTACTTATTGGCTTTTACATTCATGTCTTCATGAATGTATGGTTTGTGTGAATGTGAACATGAGGCCAGTGGAGTGGCTAGCAATTTCCAGGGATGTCTATGCCCCCCGGTCACCCCGTAGAGGTGCCACTTTCCTCCTGAGTCAAATGCTTCAAAATTTCACCTGCTTGATGGTAAATGGCCTGTATTTGATATAGCACATTCTAGGGATCTACAACCCCCCAAGGTGCTTTACAACACATCCAATAATTTACCCATGCGCACACACATTCACACGCTGGTGGTGATGAGCTACAATGTAGCCACAGCTGCCCTGGGGAGCACTGACAGAGGCGAGGCTGCCTAGCACTGGTGCCACCGGTCCCTCCGACCATCATCAGCTGGCAAGCAGGTGAAGTGTCTTGCCCAAGGACACAACGATTGCAACAGACGGGGCTTGAACCTGCAACCCTCCAATTACAGAGTGTGCACTTAACTCCTCTGCCACCTTGATAATAAAAAAAAACAAAAATAACATGAAGACAAATGTGCCTGTATGGACTTCTGTGTTATTAATAAGATTCATTTCTGCAGGGGAAAATTCAGTCTGAAAAGCAAACAAAACAGTTGTGATGAGCGCTACATCACCGTGTTTGTCTCTGTTTTAGGTTGTTGCGTCTGATGCTGACGGCCCTGAGTTTGGCACTCTGCTGTACTCGCTGTCCGATGGCTTTGACAATCAGGAAAAACACCCTCTCTTCCAAATCCAGCCACACACGGGAGAGCTGTGTGTCTCGCACGACATCGATCGAGACTCGGGACAGACCGTCTACGACATTGTGGTCAAGGCTGAAGATCCCGTGAGTGGATTCTGCCCCATAATCGGGTTCACTTTCCAGTTCTTCATAAATCTCTTTTGTGTCTTTTCAGGGAGGCCTGAGTGCTCAAATGTACGTGCATATTGAAATAGAAGACCTGAATGACAACCAGCCAGTGTTTAACCCTGAAGAGTACACTGTGAGCATCAGCAGCCACTCTCCTTCCGGGACGGAAATCGTTACCGTCATCGCTACGGACCGAGACTCTGGCAGGTTTGGATGGATCACCTACGACATTCAGCCTGGAGACGTGTCCAACTTGTTTGCACTGGAAAAGCAAACAGGTATGCAAAATATGCATACGATCATAAGCATTTTTTCTGTACTTTGGTATTTTAGACTGTGTTGGAATGACTTTTCCAACCTGATTTGTCACAAAGGTCCACTCACTAATCTTTAAGCAACTTGTGTGACTGGCAGCCGTTGTTTTCGGGGATTAACAGCTTGTACATTTGTTTAAATCCCCATGATATGATTGCCAGTGTCACAGCTCAGCAGGGGATGAGCAGAAAGCTTTAAAGCTTTAGGATTTGTGCACAATGACCATGTAACAATAAATAAAACTCAACATAAAGCAGTAGCTTTTACACACAAGTGGAAAAATGAGGAAAAAAGCAGGTTTTAGCAAAATAACTGATTTTGTTTTGTAGGGATGCTCCTCCTGAACTCCTCGCTGACCCACCTGGGTGCAGCCAGCATGAAGCTCTTTATAACAGCTCGGGATGAAGGGGGTTTGACCTCACTTCGACCTGCAGAGGTCACCATCCATGTTGTACAAAGTGCTCGTGTTCCAGCTGTGTTCCAGAGGTCACGCTACAGTTTCACAGTGGCTGAAGATGCAGCTTTAGGGACTCCCGTGGGGACAGTGGAGGCCAGCAACCCCACCGGTGAGTGTTCGCCCGATTCCTGACTAACGTACTGAAAGACGAACGTGGAAGTTTCTCTGAGTAATCAGATTACTTGCACATAGAAAAGCTTTTTTACTGGACATAAATGCTGAATTTAAACATTCTATATTTACATACGTTACAATCAACAAGCGTTAAATTCCACTGACTAGGAATTTAGGAATGAGAAACTAAGTCTGAGCAAGTCCCGCCCACTGACTATGACTTTTCAGCTTTTTGGACATTTTGTCTATCAAAATGATCAGCTCATTCAGGATATATTTATTTATTTATTTGATCCAGTATTAATTAATTTGTTTATCTATTTAAATACATATTCTTTCATATTTTACCCATTTTTTCCTCTATTCCACTCATCAGCATTCAAACTGCATCCTTACAAGACAAGTACTTTTTTTCTAGTTTACCATTTCCTTCTCTATGAATTTGACAGATGATTTACCACGTTGTGTTTATGTACAATCAGTGTCTTTACACTAAAGGGTAACATGGCTCCCCAGTCTTCCAGGATGATCTCTTTATAGGCATCTTGTTACTCCACAGGACCTCCTATAAGCTAAACCCCATTATCACACTAGACAGTCATTTAAGGGTGTCCCATCAATTTAGAGATTAAAGCTTCAATTTAAAGTGGAATGACAGGGTTCTGCCTGCGTTAAGCTGTTTGCTTGTTTCATAGGATAGTGTTACAGTGCGACAAACAAATGGAGAGGATTAACGGGGATTTTCTGATCTGTGTAATTACATTTTGTGGGGGATGTTTGGTTTAGATCAGACTGCATTTGTTCTTAAAATTTTTATTTGATGTTTATTTTCTAAAAACACGAACTCCCATTTTGTTCCTAATTTGTGGATGTAAAAACCTGACAGAAAAATCAAAATTTTGCAAACAGTTGATCAAAACATATCCTTTAAGCACATTTTTCAAACAGGAAGTGTGGGTGGATATGACTCTGGTAGGGGGTGAATGACTCGTTAAGATAGCAGAAATTATCATGTTCCTATGGTGAGCAGGTAATGAGTTAATTATTTGGAATGTTATTGTTTTTTTTTTTACTAAGAACAATAGATTTTTAGATATTTTGAAAATATATATCTGCCTAATAAATGTTAAAACAGCCTGCCATAAGAGGCGTGCAGATATGCACCTGCAGCACTAGTGCTGGGTACACCTCTTCATATGTNTATGGATAGTAAGAATGTTATGGATTATAATAATAATGCATTTTATTTGAAGCACCTTTCAAAAAACTCAAGGTCACTGTACAATCAGGTTAAAATAAAACATTCAACAGATGAGTTTTGAGATTAGCCTGGAATTGGTGAAGGGTAGTCATGTTCCTATGGTGAGCAGGTAATGAGTTAATTTTTTGGAATGTTATTGGTTTTTTTTTTTTACTAAGAACAATAGATTTTTAGATATTTTGAAAATATATATCTGCCTAATAAATGTTAAAACAGCCTGCCATAAGAGGCGTGCAGATATGCACCTGCAGCACTAGTGCTGGGTACACCTCTTCATATGTGAAAGCATCATTTAACTGACAAATCGTACAAACAATGCTTTTGCATTATTTTCATCAACACAAATGAAACATTACATAAAACATTGTTTCTCTCCCTCTCATTTGTCCTTTAAAACATAACACAGATACAAACAAATCACAGGCTGTTGTACATTAAATAACATTTGTGGTAACCATCGGAGTCAAAAGTGCTCATTTGATGTGTTTGGTTCCTGGATGTTGGGCCTTTCGAGTGAAAGAGTCAGGGTTATAAATGGGGGCTGTTGAAGGAGGTTCTTGAGAGGTGAAGGGATTTTTCTGTCCGTAGGAGAAACTTGTGGGCCTGTAGCGTTCTCTGCACTCAGTCTCCTGCGTTGAAATAATGAAAAAATGTCTTCATCTGCAGTTTGATGTTGGGCCTTTTTACTTGTATTACGTTGGCTCATACAAGACCTTGGCCAAAGTGTTCATTGTGTCTTTATTATTTAGAATAGCTGCAACTAGATTCCTTGCTGACTCATTCATATTAGCTAAATTGTATGAGGCCAACTGCTTGCACATCCAATAGCTATGAAACTATCAAGATTGTGCCCCCATTTCTCAGTTTGACTTTCATTCCATATATTCAGGATTCAGTCATTATTCAAGGTTCCTTCCATATATTCAGACTTTCATTCAATATATTCAGACTGGAAATTGTGGGAACGGGGGAGAGAGGGGCAGAGTGTCCTTCTATATCTTCTCCAGGGGAGATTGAGATTCTTCAACCTACAAGGCCGACATTGGGGAGCCAAATTCAGATAACAGTGATTATTTTGGAATAGACCAGAGATTAATTTTCCTCTCTGCCTTCTGCGGTCTCAAACAGCCAAATCAGGGGGGTCAGTTTCCACCAAGCCGAGCTGAGAATTTCTCCAAGTTGTTTTCCATTCCACGTACAAGTTCCGAAACCACAGCCAGTTTGCTGCTGTCTGAAGCTACTTTCTCCCAGCTGAATTGTACTTCCTGAAACGGGCATCTGAGCAATTTTTTCTCCTGAGTATGACTTATAAGGCATTTATTCCTACTAGAGACCACTGCAAATCTATTGATTAAATGAGTGAACCACATTAAAAGTCATGGGACAAGATGCTAATCAAAAATTGTGATTGAAAATAAAGTTTAGCAAAAGCATTTACGCTAACTCTTGATAATACATTTCTGTTTTTTTTTAATATTTTGTAATTGATATTTAATTATTGTTTTCTCTTAACAGACTCCATGGAATCTATTTCATACCGAATCTCTTCTGGAGATCCTCATAGTTTGTTCTCCGTACATCCCAAGTCTGGTCTGATCAGCGTCGTTAAACCTCTGGACCATGAGTCTCAGCCATACGTTCTGCTGGTTCTTCAGTCCTTCACTGACACCTCCCCCATTTACAGCACCACTCAGGTTAACATCACCATAGCCGATGTCAATGATAATGCTCCTGTCTTCCCCAAAAAGAGTGACTCCATCACTGTGTCTCAGAACACCCGACCTGGAACAGTGTTGTTCATTGCTCATGCTCATGACTATGACAGTGATGCTAATGGGAGAGTGCAGTATCACCTGAAAACTAGCAAAAATGGTATATTTGTGGTTGATTCTAACCTTGGGACAGTTTCACTTATTCAGAGTCTGGAGATGGGTCATGAGCAGAAGTATGATCTCCAAATAATAGCTAAAGATGAAGGCGAGCCCCCTCTTAGCTCCACGTTGGCCCTCTCAGTACACATTGATCAGACAGCTGCAGAGGAAAGCCTCACCTTTGAGACACTGGTCTACCAAGTGGAGATAGGTGAGAGCTACAGAAAAGACAGTCGGGTCATCCAGGTGAGGGCACACCGAACCAAGGGAGTTCACACATCAAATTCAGGCCTTACCTACTCTTTACAGTCAGAAACAGGATTCCCTCTTGCTCCTTTTCGCATTCATCCAAAGACGGGATGGTTGTATCTGTCCCGCAGTCTCGACTATGAGGCCGAGTCAAAGTACCGGTTTCAGGTTTTATCCACATCCAGGGAGGCCTCAAACCTCACAGCAACAGCCTCCGTGATTGTCCTGGTGCTGGATGTGAATGACAATGCTCCGGTGTTCAGCAGAGAGATGTACTGCTTCACTGTATCTGAGGGCTCATCACCGCAAGGCCTCGTGGGAACAGTAAAGGCATTTGATAAAGATTCTGGGAAAAACAGCCAGCTGTCCTACATTCTGCTTTCCGATGGGAGATTCTTTCGCATTAATGCTAAAACTGGTAAAATCCCTTGTACTTAAACAGTCATGTTTTTATATTGTACAGCTGTATGGTTTCACCTCTCCATCCTCTCTGGTATTTCCAGGTGAAATCATCAACTGGGTGGCATTGGACAGAGAACAGCACAGCCAGCACAGTCTGAAGGTGATGGTTACAGATCAGGGTCACCCGCGACTCAACGCCACCGCCATTGTTCACATCCTGGTCACTGATGTCAATGACAATGCTCCACAGTTTAGACATCTGCCTGCCAGCAAAGAGCTCAGTGTTCAAGTAAGACTTATTATTTTTACTTTGGTTACCAGATTTTATATTTTTCTACTACAGGTACAATCAAATGAAGTATTTTTAAAGAAATCTAAAATTTTCTTTATCCAACCCTGGGCGTTGAGTATCACTATCAAGCATGTTTTAGTAGTTTCCATACTCCAACAAACCTGATTCAATGGTTAACGTAGCATTTCATCAGGGAAGCAGAAGCCTTTTATCACCCACTGACTAAAATGTTATGTGTTGGAGGAGGGAAACCTCTAGGATGCAGGATGGTGGCCCTCAAAGTCCAAAATTGGACATAATTAGCCTTTCGCCGGCCCCGCCTCCAAAATGGTTATTGTCCAATCACACATCATAGCAACTGTTACTGTCCGACAACTTCAAACAAGATGGTGAAGTTAAGCATTAGAGTAGTCGTGTCTCCTTCGTTGCGTATTGTCAGAACCTCCTTATCAAGCTCAACCAGCAACAGCCAATCATGAGTGCTCCCTGCCCGCGGATGGGCGGAGCTCCACCTCCCAGACTATCCAAAGGTCTCACTCACCTCTCACTCGCTCAGTCATCGTGTGTTCTTCATGCATGAGCTCCTCCTGGTCCATGTTCATGTACCAGTCCCCGAGTAAACCGTACTCACGAACCAACCAGCCTAACTCCACAGCAACGCCACTTCACTCCTCTTGGTCACACCACATCCCCACCACCGCTCCTCGGATCCACGCGTCCCCAGACGCCGCCTCCTTCCGAACTCCCAACTCCTTGTTTCCCGCTATGCTTCGCTCAGCGGAGCCGACACGTATTTTTTATATTTTGAATATATCCCTCCACTGCATACTGTAACCCTTTTTGCCTCGATCTGGATGATATTGCGGAGGAATTGCTCCAAACAATGTTGCTGACACGCATCTGTCTACTTCTTTCTATCGCGGCAATCTGCAGAGCTGGACAGTGTTTGACCCACTTGGTTGTCGGACTTAGCAACAGTAACTAAGGGGGGCGGGGCTCCGCGAAAGGTCAATTGTTTTAAGAAATTATGGACTTTTACTCACGTTGCTCACTTTATTCATTGGTATTGGTATAGATCTCCTATGCCATGTCATCTAATTTATTAATACACAAATGTGTTGCAGGTTTGGGCCGGTGTACCAGCTGGATTCTTGGTGACAAACATGTTCGCCAAAGATCTGGATGCTGGAGAGAATGGAACGGTGACCCATTCACTGGTTGCAGGTGAGGTGTAGATGTTGTCTGAGTTGAACATATTCAATGGCAATCATGACGCATCAGTCAGACCCTAAGTGTCATCTCATTGTACATGTCTGTCAGTTGGTTTAGTAGACAATGGTCAAGGAGACTTTGAGATCAACAGTAAAACTGGAGACATCAGAACAACTCATCTTTTCAACCAAAAACACGAAGCGTTCTACACTCTGAAGATAATAGCCAGGGACAGCGGAGCCATCCCTCTGGAGGACACAGCAGTGGTTCATGTTCAGGTACAACCTATTCTCCAATTTCTAACTGTTATTTATGTTATATCTAAGGCCTCAATGTGTTTGATTTTCTAAAAATCGTCTCATAAATGATGTTTTATCCCTTACCATAAACCATGTCATGCTGTTCATTGCAGGATTTCTTCTTGCAGCCTATTTTTTATTAGTAATTTTGTTGTTTTATTCTTTCAGATTTAATAAACTTTTCTTTCCAAATCTTTGATAAAATAGAAATAAAATTTTATTTACCTGCATGCTTCTCTTTGGTAGGTTCATGGAGTAGAGGGCAGCTCTGAACCCCAGGCACTGAGACATTTCTCTGTGAGGGAAGACGCGGAGCCTGCAACTGTAATCGGCTCTGTGGCTGTTTCAGATAAAGGCAGGTTTCAGTACACCATTGCTGAGGGTGATGGGAGTATTTACTTTGGTATCGACAGCTCCTCTGGTGACATCTACGTCAACCAGCCGCTGGACTATGAGTCTGCTGTGCAGTATGTCCTCGTGGTGAGAGCGGAAGACATCGATCTCTCTCCCGGTGCAAATGTGTCGGTGTTGGTGAGTGTGACGGTGGAGGATGTGAACGACCACACACCCTGGTTCCCTGATAAACTAGTGAAGTTCGGCTTGAGGGAAGACGCTGCTGTTGGATCCCTGGCGTTTGCTTTTCAAGCCAGAGATGCAGACGGAACTCATCCGAACAGCGCCCTCCGCTACACTCTGACCTTTGACCCTGAAGTCAGTGGGTCAGCGTCACACTTCCCCTTTCACATGAACTCAGAAACAGGCAGTCTGACTGTAGCAGCACCGCTGGATCGCGAGAGCACCTCCAGCTTCGTTTTCATTGTGACCGCCAGCGACAAGGCAGAGAGGCAGCACGAGCGTAAACAGGCGGAAGTGACGGTTCAGCTCTTCCTGCTGGACGTGAACGATAACCGGCCTGTGTTCGTCTCAGCTGACAGAGTTCAGCTGATGGAGGATGCTGAGGTGGGCAGCCTAGTGCATCAGTTTGTGGCTATAGATGGAGATCAAGGTGAAAACGGGGGCGTGTCCTTCTTTGTTGTTGCTGGAAACAGAAAACGATTCTTGCTGGAGGAAAACACAGGTACTTGATGTTGTTTATTTTTTATTTCTCTCTATTTTATGACAGTCAGATTTAAAGTGTTTCATCTTCTCCAGGTCTTTTGTTTCTCTCTGCCCCTTTGGACTATGAGACCCGTCATGCCCACCGTCTAACCGTCCGTGTGGTGGACCACGGCCTCCCCTCGCTGTCCTCCACCCAGACTCTGACCGTAGAGGTGGGGGATGTCAACGACCGGGCTCCTGATTTCAGTCAGAACACCTACAACACCAGCGTGGCGGAGAACAGAGACGCAGGAGAAACGGTGATCAGGGTTTCTGCCAACGACGACGACTCAGGTAATCACAGCTTTTAACAGCGTTGATGAAAAATGAAAAGTGAAAGAAATGCTCAAACCAAAGCATTTTTTAAAAATCATTATCAAATTCCATCAGCAGTATTTGTTTAAACACATTTTATATGCTGTTCTGATGGGCAGAAATCTTCATTTTATTTATGAACTGTAAATAAAAAATGGTAAACATGCAGCCAGTGAGAGTAAAAAGTTCAGTTCTCTGAGATACAGTGGCACAGGAGTTGTGCTGGAAATAAATAAATTGTTTGAATGAATTGATATAAAAAACATTTTTAGACAGAGACAACTTCATTAATCACACCAGGGGCAATTAGTTTGAGCACCAGAGTAAAGCTGGACATTTAAACAAACATACCATAAATAAATAAATAAAAGTCCTATAAAACACCATGAGGAGCTAGGTAGTCATGATAACTTTCATTTTTTAAACACAGCTTAAAACACTAACACTAAAACTCTTAAACACATATTCCGCATGCTCAAATTAACACTGTCAGAATTGATTTCAACACTTTTAATGTGTCTATATGGGTCCACACCTGTAAGAGTTAATTTAACTCTTTTTGGAGAGTTGGTCAGTGGCGGCTCGTCCATAGGGGGCGCTAGGGCGCAGCCCCACCAGTCTCACAGGAAGAGGAAGAAGAGAGGAATCACAAAATGTATTTAAAAAACATAAAATTTAAACTAAACGATCTATACACCTTATGGGCTGTAAGTGCTGTGTGTAATCTGCATTTAATTGTAATTTAATAAAGTTAATACCAGTGTTGGGAGTAACAAGTTACAAAAGTAATTAATTACTGTAATGCATTCCTTTTTGCTGTAACGCAGTAATGTAAGGCATTACAGAAAAAAATCAGTAATATTTTACTCGGTACAAATGTCAATAAAGCGCGCATTACAACGCATTTTTAACCAGGAATCAATTAGTGAGTTTTCTTCAGGGTTCTAATTACGTGGGAGCCTGAATAAAGGTCCAGTTTTGATATGACTTTATTTATATGGACTCCAGCGCACCAGGACGTCTTTTGAGCAGAGGGAGAGCGCTGATGGTTCATGCGTGTCACATCCACCCCCGGAGCCTCCCTCCGGACTCCATCTCCCGTCAGGCCACGCGCCTCCGGCGCCCTCCGCCGTCACCGACGTCATCCATAAAAGCCGGAAGGACTCTCTCAGACGCTCTCAGTCATCAAGGATTTCTACGGGTGTGTCCGAATCCAGGGGCAGGATGCTTGTGAGGACGGGTCCTTGCCAGTCTAGCAAGGCCGGGTCCTTGCGAGACCGCTAAGACCGGAAGTCAGCGACTTTGAATTCGGACGGTCTAGCCTTCACCTCTACGGCAGCTAACAGGCCAAGGGAAAGAGCTAAGCTAGCGAAAATCGTCCAGGGAGCTACAGCAGCTTCACATTCGTGCCAGCGTTTGTTCTTAAGGCTGAAAGATAACCATTTCCAGGTAAAGTAATTTAAAGTAAATTAGTATAGTCTACAAGCTTTTAGGACTTATATTTAGATAGTTTTATGTATATTTTTAGCAACAGAAAGGTCGGTGGTTAAATGTACACATTACTATAGAGTATTAACATGTAAATATTTAATATAAACCAAATACATTTTAAATGTTGAATACAGTAGGGCATTTTCTAATGTAAATTTGATCTTAGAACTTCTTAATGAGCATAAAGTTGGTGTAAAAGTATCAAAAACGAACTTTTTAAGTTAAATAGCATTGAAATGTTTTCATTGTGCATTTGTTTATTCAGCTTAAGACTAATCATGCTTAGAGCTCTTCTAAAAATGTTAATCATCTGTAGATTTATTTTTTTATTCCCTGCTTTTCTTTAAACAGAACCAATGTAATGCAGGTTATATGTGTGTATTAAATTTAATAATAAAAAACTCTTTCTGAAGAAGATGTTGCAGATGAGAGAGGCTGGTATGAAGGCAGTCAGCGGTGCTCTGTCCTGGAGGAGGCACCATCAACCCACGACTACAGGTAATGAGTTAAGTAATTTATGTAGGAAACAATATATTAAAAAAAACACTGTCATTTTATTTGTTTTAGAGCCACAATTGTTATACTACTGAATCCATAAACCATCTACTTATTGCATATTTCTGAAAATGTCCTAGAGATGTGACAGCCGTCGACTGAGCCAGCCCAGCAATCCCTGTAGATGGATGATGGACAGTGAGAGGAAGCATCCCAAAGCTCTGCAGACCGCCCTGTATGATGTTCCACCCTTTGACCAGAAACGTCCGGCCCCGGGTCTCGGTTCCAGCCCTCCATCCACGTCTGGGATCCTACTGCAGCAGATCCAGCTACACTGCCAAAGACCTCCTGCTCACTCAGTTTAAATAAATGATCCAGGAAAATAGTCCCTCAGCTTAATCCTGCTTGAACTGTACATAACTGTTCCATATTTGTTTAGATCTTTAAATAATTGTCATGTATTATAAATTGTCCTGTCCCCTTACATCCTTTCATTTTCTGTTCATGTAATATGTTCAAAAACAGCTGTAAATAATAAAATGATCAAATGAGTTATAAATTAGTATTTGCTTTAATAAATGTAAATACCAAACAACATTAACATGATAATAATAGTGGAAGGCCTCTCTCCCAGGAGGACAACCAGGTAAATCAGCAGCGGTGAGCCTCTCCTGACCCTGGACACTTGCAGTCCTAAACAGAGAAAATCAAAGATCACAGGTTACAAAAAGGCAACAAACACACTTTTACATTTATCTACATGAGAAAATAAAAATTATATTCTTCACACATACTATTATTTAATTGTTCTTCTGTCGAACATGTCAACTGTGTTAATTCCTGAATGTAAAACTACTTTTCACAACAAAACACCAGATGAACTACTGTGGGCAAGTGTAAACAGGTTCACTCTTCACCTCTGAGCTTAATAAAACAGCTTCTTTGCTCTGTTGTTCTTAAAACAAATGACAAGAAGCTTAATTTCCTAAAGAAACACACAGGATTAACTACGGGACTCGCCTTACAAGCTATTTTCGGGTTTTTTCTGCCTAAAATTACATTAAAAAAAACAAATATACAAACGAAAAATGCCTACAAACAGAACCGCTTTAAGCTTTTTAGTTTTTTACCGCTATTTTTAAAGCAAACTTACTTTTAAAACTTCGCTGCTAGCTGCTTCTTCTGCTTGTTGAGAATCCAAGTAACGGCCCGCGCGCAAAGCATGCTGGGATAGCCTTGGCCCGTGAGGATACACCAGACCCATCCTCAAAATTCGGGTGGAATGAGGACGCATATGAGGACGTGAGAATGAGTATCCTTCGAATTCGGACAGTACTCGTCGCTACGCTGTGACGTAATCGAATTCAAAATGCGTCCTCGCAAGCATCCTGCCCCTGGATTCGGACACACCCTACGTCTGATATCGGACTGTTTCTCCATCCCTTTTCGAGCTTATGCTCTTTCTTCAAGCCCGCCGGCTTTCCGGACTCGAGGACGTTCCCCCGAGCCGTCTCGCTCCCTCCGGAGCGCACCGCACCTTCCGAACTCTCAGAGCCCTCCGGCTCACCGGATTGGTGGATTTTAACCCCTGGACTTGAGGAAGTTATTCCGGACTTTTGGTTTATCTTCCCCGAGCCGCTTCGCTCCCTCCTGAGCTCAACGCCCGCTCCCGCTCGGAGCGCCTCGCCTCTCCATCCTCGTCGACGGCCGACGCCAACGGCTGCTCCCCCGCCAGCTGGGGTAAGTCACAACTCGTGACAGGATGACTGAGCCTTTTGACCCTGCGGAGGTCGCTCACCTCCGCGCCGAGGTCTCCAATCTCCATGGACTAATAGACCGCCTGAACACCAAGGTGGAAAGCATGTCCAACATGCTTATGCAGCTGTCGGCCTCCTTCACCGCCCTCCAGAGAGAGTGGCGCGGCGGTCCGGAGGAACTGCATTTCGGCACCCCTGACCGCTGGAATGGCGTGGATGGCAGCCCAGACGGCCTACTTGCTACACTGGACATGTTGTTCGAATGTCAGCCGTCAAAATACGCCTCTTCCCGGGCCAAGGTCGCTCACCTGGTCTCGCTGCTGTCCGGACGGGCCCTGGAGTGGGCTGCTGCACTCTACCACAACAAGGCCCCTGTCTGCCAGGACTACTCCACCTTCGTGAAGGAGCTTCGAAAGACCTTTGCTCCCCCGAGCAGTGACATCGGCGCTGAAGCCCAACTCCTCCGCCTGCGTCAGGGCAGACGCTCGGTGCGGGACTACGTGTCGGAGTTCCGGACATTGGCAGCCAAGGTGGTGTGGGGCGATCCAGCCCTCAGGTCAGTGTTTAAAGAGGGTCTGGCCGACTATATACGGGCCGAGTTGGTGGGGCGCCAGCTGCCAACAACGCTGGATGGAATGGCTGAGTTGGCGCTGCAGATGGATCAACGAGTGTTCTCCTGCCCGCGGACCGCGGGTCATGACACCCCCCATCGTTCCGCCACGCCACCATCGCCGTTTCCCGGAGCTACCGGGGAGGAACCCATGCAGCTGGGCCACTTACCCCCCGCCGAGAAGGCGCGACGCCGGAAGGAAGGCCTGTGTCCCTACTGCGGATCCGCCGGTCACGGACTTCCTCAGTGCCCAGTCCGACCGGGAAAAGACCAGGCCAGGTGATCGTTGGGGGAATAGCGCCTGGCCCTGTTCCCNACTCTGCTTCCTGGTCTGGACCCTGGGTTGTCAGGGAGGACTAATAAAATTGGCCATATTCCTAGAAAGAAGAGCTGCACCATCCAAAGTGGGATGGATGCCGTCTCTTCGGATCAGACCAGGTTTTCCCCAAAAAGTTTTCCAATTATCAATGTAGCCCACGTTGTTTTCGGGACACCACCTAGACAACCAGCGGTTGAAGGACAGCATGCGGCTAAACATGTCGTCACTGGTCCGGTCAGGCAGGGGGCCAGAGAAAATTACGGAGTCCGACATTGTTTTGGCAAACTTACACACCGAAGCAACATTGATTTTAGTGACCTCCGATTGGCGTAACCGGGTGTCATTACCGCCAGCGTGAATAACAATCTTACTGTATTTACGCTTATCCTTAGCCAGCAGTTTCAGGTAGGATTTAATGTCGCCCGCTCTGGCCCCTGGCAAACATTTGACTATGGTTGCTGGAGTCTCTAATGCCACGTTTCTGACTATGGAGCTACCTATAACCAGAGTCGGCTTCTCAGTGGGTGCGTCACCGAGTGGGGAAAATCTGTTTGAAACGTGGACGGGTTGGTGGTGTCCCACGGGCTGGGTTCTATGCTTCTTACGTACAGTCACCCAGCCGGCCTGAGGTCCCGGCTGCTCGGGTTCTACTGGAGGAACGCTACGGGATGGTTCTGATCTAGTTAGCCCCGCGCTAGCTAAGTAGCTACGGCTATCTACAGGTTTTTCAACAGCGCGGAGCCGGGCCTCCAATTCTGACACCCTCGCCTCCAAAGCTACAAAAATGCTACATTTATTACACGTACCATTATCACTAAAGGAGGCAGAGGAGTAACTAAACATCTGACACACAGAGCAAGAGATAGGAGACGGAGAGGGAGAGACAGAAGTAGCCATAGCCGCGCCGAGGCTAAGCTAACTAGGCAAACAACCTTTCACACCAAATAAAACTGCGTGCGAACTCAAAGGGTTCCCTAAACGCTAAGTGCAACAGAAAATGTGTGTTTTCGCGTGCTTATGTACTACAAGAACTCAAAAATTTCTCAGTACAGAGAAATCAAACCAATTTTAGCAAGCCACAAACACCGAACAGCTACACTGAGTGCAAGCACTGAAACAGGAAGTGACGTAATGCCTTACCGCAGGTTCAGCCAATGAAGAGCGTAACAGCGTCGCCGCCTTATTGGATGGGTCTCCGCACTCTCCAAAGACATGTTGTTCGAATGTCAGCCGTCAAAATACGCCTCTTCCCGGGCCAAGGTCGCTCACCTGGTCTCGCTGCTGTCCGGACGGGCCCTGGAGTGGGCTGCTGCACTCTACCACAACAAGGCCCCTGTCTGCCAGGACTACTCCACCTTCGTGAAGGAGCTTCGAAAGACCTTTGCTCCCCCGAGCAGTGACATCGGCGCTGAAGCCCAACTCCTCCGCCTGCGTCAGGGCAGACGCTCGGTGCGGGACTACGTGTCGGAGTTCCGGACATTGGCAGCCAAGGTGGTGTGGGGCGATCCAGCCCTCAGGTCAGTGTTTAAAGAGGGTCTGGCCGACTATATACGGGCCGAGTTGGTGGGGCGCCAGCTGCCAACAACGCTGGATGGAATGGCTGAGTTGGCACTGCAGATGGATCAACGAGTGTTCTCCTGCCCGCGGACCGCGGGTCATGACACCCCCCATCGTTCCGCCACGCCACCATCGCCGTTTCCCGGAGCTACCGGGGAGGAACCCATGCAGCTGGGCCACTTACCCCCCGCCGAGAAGGCGCGACGCCGGAAGGAAGGCCTGTGTCCCTACTGCGGATCCGCCGGTCACGGACTTCCTCAGTGCCCAGTCCGACCGGGAAAAGACCAGGCCAGGTGATCGTTGGGGGAATAGCGCCTGGCCCTGTTCCCGAACCCCCGCCAGACGGCCGGCTTCTGCTGTCCGTGACCCTACATCTCCCATGCGGACCTTTGGAGACCAAAGCGCTGCTGGACTCAGGCGCCTCCGAGAACTTCATGGACTGTGGCCTGGCCTCCCAACTCCGCCTCCACCGGGTCAAACTGGACCGGACTGTTCCCGTCACCTCCGTTGACGGTCGACCACTGGATCCGTTCCCCATCCAACACAGCACCTCCCCACTTCGCATGAGCCTGGGGGATCACCAGGAGACCATCCGCTTTCTCCTGATAACAACCCCAGCCACTCCGCTTATTCTGGGCCTGCCCTGGCTGTCCCTACATGACCCCAACATCTCTTGGTCCACCGGCCGCCTCCTGGGCTGGGGTCCTAACTGCACTTTTCACCGACCCCTGCCGGGGGGCCTCCCCAACGGCCACAAGAGCTCTGCCCTCGCAGCTGTGCCCACGCCATATAGGGACTTGGCGGCCGTCTTTGACCGACAACGGGCCGGGGCCTTACCCCCTCGACGGCCTTACGACATGGAGATCCGCCTCCAACCCGGGGCTGTTCCCCCCCGAGGCCGCCTGTTCTCCCTGTCACCTGCCGAGGATCGGGCAATGGAGGAGTACATCACCGAGAACCTACGCCAGGGTCTGATCCGCCCTTCCACATCACCCGGAGCTGCCAGCTTCTTCTTCGTAAAGAAGAAAGATGGAGGCCTGCGGCCCTGCATTGATTATCGCGGCCTGAACCAGGTAACCATCAAAGATCGGCACCCTTTGCCTCTAATTGACACCGCTCTGAACTCTCTCACCCATGCCACTGTTTTTACGAAATTAGACCTCCGGAACGCCTACCATCTGGTCCGGATAAAGGAGGGGGAGGAGTGGAAGACCGCCTTCATCACGCCCACCGGCCATTGGGAATATCTGGTCATGCCTTTTGGACTGTGTAACAGCCCAGCGGTGTTCCAACGGCTGATCAACGACGTCCTACGGGACATGCTGGGGCGCTGGACTTTTGCATATCTGGATGATATCCTCATCTACTCCTCCACCCTGGAGGAGCACCATCACCATGTCCGGGCGGTCCTTACCCGGCTCTTGGAGAACGGACTCTTTTGCAAGCTGGAAAAATGCTCCTTCCACCAATCCACCATCTCCTTCCTGGGTTTTACCATCACCCACGGTGGTCTCTCCATGGATCCTCAGAAGGTTGAGGCCGTTTCCAAGTGGCCGCTTCCGTCTACCCTGAAACAGTTGCAGAGCTTTCTGGGGTTCGCCAATTTCTATTGGCGCTTCATCAAGGGTTACAGCACCATCGCTGCCCCTCTCACCGACCTCACAAAGGCCCAACACCAGGCTCGTCCATTCTCCCTCACACCAGCAGCCATGAAGGCTTTCGGTCACCTGGTTCACCTCTTCACCTCCGCACCTATCCTCCTCCGCCCAGACCCCAGAAAGGCCTTCACGGTCGAAGTCGACGCATCCGACGTGGGCGCTGGCGCCGTCTTATCCCAGCTGGGTCCAGACAACAAACTCCACCCGTGCTGCTTCTTCTCACGAAAGTTCTCCCCTATCGAACAAAGATACGGCGTGGGCGACAGAGAACTGTTGGCCATAAAGTGGGCCCTCGAAGAATGGAGACACTGGCTGTTGGGAGCCGCGGTCCCTTTTACCATCTGGACCGACCACCAGAACCTGGTCCACATTCGATCGGCCAAACAGCTCAATCCCCGCCAAGCCCGCTGGGCTCTCTTCTTCGAGCCTTTCCACTTTCTGCTGACGTACCGGCCTGGCACCAAGAACACCAAAGCAGACTCTCTGTCTCGACAGTTTACTCGCCAGCCACAACCGAGCACGCCCGCACCGACTCTGCCAGCAGAACGGATCCTGGCACCCCTCCACTGGCCACTGGAGACGTCCATCCGTCAAGCACTCCTCACCCATCCAGCACCGCCTGGGGCTCCGGACCATCGCCTCTACGTACCACCACCGTGCCGCCAGGAAGCACTCTCCTGGGGTCACTCATCCAAATGGGCCGGTCACCCCGGTGCCGCCCGCACCTTGCAACACCTGCGACGCTCCCTCTGGTGGCCCACCATGGAGAAGGATGTGGAAGAATACACGGCCGCCTGTGAGACATGCGCCCGCAACAAGACCTCCACACAACCTCCAGTCGGTGCGCTCGCCCCTCTCCCGGTTCCCCGGAGGCCCTGGACGCACCTAGGTCTGGACTTTGTCACTGGCCTGCCGGTGGTAGACGGCCTTAACACTATCCTGACCATCACAGACCGGTTCTCCAAGGCAGTCCATCTGGTGGCCCTGTCTGGCCTGCCCACGGCTAAGGAAACGGCAGACCTCCTTCTGCAGCACGCCGTTCGCCTCCATGGATTCCCTCATGATGTGGTCTCGGATCGAGGGCCCCAGTTCACCGCTCGATTCTGGAAGGCCTTCTGCCGCCTCGTGGGAGCCACGGCCAGCCTCTCATCGGGCTATCACCCGCAGACCAACGGTCAGACTGAACGGGCGAATCAACAACTGGGCCGTTTCCTCCGCTGCTTCGTCTCCAGCCAGCCCTCACACTGGCCCCGTTACCTTCTCTGGGCGGAGCTGTCCCACAACCTTCATGTGTCCTCCGCCACTGGCCTCTCTCCCTTCGAGACCTGCTATGGCTACCAACCCCTCATTCTCGAACACCAACCGGATGACACCGACGTGCCCGCTGCACAGACATTCGTCCGCCACTGCCGGGCCGCCTGGATCAGGGCGCGTGCCGCCATTCGACGGGCCAACAACCGATACCGCACCCAGCATGGCCGCCGCCACCGCCCCGGTCCCACCTATCGTCCCGGGGACAAGGTCTGGCTTTCCACGGCCAATCTCCGGCTGCGGGACGCCCCCCGGAAGTTGGCCCCCAAGTTCCTGGGCCCCTACGAGGTGACTCGACGGATCGGGCCTCTTGCCTACCGGTTACGGCTCCCCGCCTCGCTCCGGATCCACCCGGTCTTCCACACCAGCCAGCTGAAGCCCGTCGTGACCTCCTCACTGGTCCCAACCGCTCCTCGGCCCCCGCCTCCTCGCTTCATTGACGGTGACCCAATCTACACTGTCCGCCGGATCCTGGATGCTCGCCGCAGGGGTCGTGGATGGCAATACTTGGTCGATTGGGCTGGGTACGGCCCTGAAGAACGCTCTTGGGAGCCCACTAGTGCCATTCTGGACCCGTCCCTCATCTCCGACTTCCACGCCCGGCGTTCAGGTCCGTCAGGTGCCGTCCCTGGAGGGGGGGGTCCTGTCACATCCACCCCCGGAGCCTCCCTCCGGACTCCATCTCCCGTCAGGCCACGCGCCTCCGGCGCCCTCCGCCGTCACCGACGTCATCCATAAAAGCCGGAAGGACTCTCTCAGACGCTCTCAGTCATCAAGGATTTCTACGTCTGATATCGGACTGTTTCTCCATCCCTTTTCGAGCTTATGCTCTTTCTTCAAGCCCGCCGGCTTTCCGGACTCGAGGACGTTCCCCCGAGCCGTCTCGCTCCCTCCGGAGCGCACCTCACCTTCCGAACTCTCAGAGCCCTCCGGCTCACCGGATTGGTGGATTTTAACCCCTGGACTTGGGGAAGTTATTCCGGACTTTTGGTTTATCTTCCCCGAGCCGCTTCGCTCCCTCCGGAGCTCAACTCCCGCTCCCGCTCGGAGCGCCTCTCCTCTCCATCCTCGTCGACGGCCGACGCCAACGGCTGCTCCCCCGCCAGCTGGGGTAAGTCACAACTCGTGACAAAAAATGGTGAATGTGATTCAGAAGACAGAATAACACAAATGTTTATTTACAAGATTAGATTTCTGACCAATTATTTAAACAACTTTGAGAACATATAGTGATAAAAACTGGAATAATTCTGTAACAGACACACAAAATTGGACAATTACAGGAAAATACTGTTTACTGCCTGATGTGTGTCATCACTACTCCATCAGGTCATGGACAGTACTCCTTCCCTTCTGTCTCCTGTGAGACAAACAGGAGCTCCTGACCAACATGATCTGGCTACTTGATTTGAATTTCTAACCTTTCATGAGGTCTGAAAACTGCTTTATGACAAACTCTGGAAGCAGAGGACAGAGAAATCTGGACCCTGAAAACGAAATCTTTCAATGGGAGATTTAGTCTCAACTTAATCGAAACTTAAATGAGCTGCTCAAACGTTGACAACAGAGACACAGGTGATGTAGGGCTCACAGCTCAAAAATCTGCCTTTAAACTAAAAAGGAAAACTAATCGATCTTTAAGGATTAGCCAATGGTGTTGCAGGTCACACCCACTGCCTTGACTGACTGACTGAGACGTTCTGCTGTAAATTCTCATTATGAAATAAATCAGCCATGGAAAAAACACAATTATGAAATAAAAGCTGACTTTGTTAAAAAGACGTTATGTAATAAAAACTGAAAGAATTAAATAAAAACGCCTCAATAATATTTTGGATTATTATGAAAAAATGACTTTTGAAATAAAATGTTATATTAATAAACACATTTTAATAGAAAAATGAAAATTATTTCATAATATTGAGCTTAGATTTTACATAACAATTTGTCATTTCACAATTTCATTGTCAGATTACATAATTGTCTAGTATTTATTCATGTTGATATTTATTTCATAATGTCTTATTTATTTATTTAATTTGGACTACTTTGGAGTTCCATATTTCCCATGATCCACTGCCCAGACAGCACACATAGGTGGGCCCCATATGAGTTCTATATGGGCAAGCCATATGGGTCCCAACAGGGGTTTTCTGCCGTTTCCACGGTGGCCCCATGGGGTTTTGCCTAGAAAGATTTTAGCCCACATTTTAACGGGCCCTACATGGGTTTTCAGAGGGTTTGACACAAACACCGGCTAACCCCTGTGGGGCCACCATGGAAACCACGGACAAACCCTGTTGGGACCCATACGGCTTGCCCATATAGATCCCATATGGGGCCCACCTATGTGTGCTGGCTGGGTGATTACCCTTTTCTTATTCATTTTTTCACATCCTTTTTTAATCACAATTTTTACTTCTCCCTTTTTTGATATTTTTAATCATTTTTTAAATTTTTATTTTACTTTTTGTTTTTGTGAAGCGCCTCGTGATTTTCATCTTAAGGCGCTATATAAAAGATTGTTTCTTCTTCTTCTACAATCTTGATGAAGAGAAAACACAACGAAGAAGTGAAGAAACTATGATAAAAAAGCCACTGTTGAAGAAAACGCTGGTAAATGCACAAAAATGACATCTGTGAGAATGAGGAGAGCAGGAGGTCTGAGCTATGACCTATAACAGAACTGTTTGGATCACCACACCAAATCTGACCTAATATCACTTTATTTATACTTCTAGAATTTATTTTACACGTCAAAGCACATTGGGCCATTTGAATCCTACTAGTTAATCATTTAAACTAATGAAATAGTTTTCCTCCCTTTTAATCCTAAGAAAGACTCACATGTTTTAAAAATCTTTGGGAAAAGTTTTGAAGATCAGAAACCAAAATTTCTGAAAAACAAAATACTTAAAGACCCTGAAAAAAGAAAAGTGCTGTGGGTTAAAAAAATTTCTGCAGATGAGTTCATTAAAGTCGAACAGCAACGTGTGATAACGGCCCTCTCTCTCTATTTTTTTTAATTAATTTTTTGTTTTTCATTTTAGATGTTGAGGGAGAAATGAACGCCAATGTGGCATGATGATGTCATCAATATGCAAATTAGCGTGACATCTGGCGATATCTGGGTGACCTTCTGTGTGAACTTCAGCTACTTTCTGTCGGAGGCCGTTGTCAACACTGGTCTGAGCATTTTTGTTGTTTGTATTTTGTAAATATAACTTTGCTGTACTGTCCACCAGCAGCACCTCTTAGTTATCTAACGTTAGCTACAGGTTTACTGCTGGTGCTCCCCTGACAATGAAGGCTAAGTGAGACATTATTAATCATTTATTCCAAAACACTGACTTAGGTTACAGCTGACACAAGAATGCTGCTGTAGAAATCAAACAAATCTTCCTGGTATCAGATAGCTCATGTCTCAGACTGGAGAATAGTTAGCTAACAAGCTGAAGACGACTACTGTGCAGAACTTTTTTCTGGTTCTACCCTTTGAGGAGCTTTGGATCATTATCAATAGAAATTAAATTGTTAGGTAAAAAAAAAAAGGTTCTAAGAAATCTTAAGGAAGAAGTAAACAGAAGAGTAGGAATAACACAAGAGGAATTAAGAAGATAACATTGACCTCCTTTGTACAATGTTGTGTTGACCCTAATCTGCAAATCTCATGTTTTTGTTTTGAAGGTTTCACACAAAAGATGTGAGGAAGAAGTGTGAAGTGTTGTTGAGTTGTGTCCACAGGTGCTCCCAATATATGTACTGATTGGAATTCAATAAAAGGACGGCCCACCTGACACTCGATGATGGTCAGTGATGGTTAGTGACGCAAAGCAAGTGAGATGTTTGTCACACGACAAACATTGTGTGAATTACTGAGAGTGACCAGGGCTGTCAAGGAATTCATAAATCAGAATCATTTCGACTCATTAATACTTCCGACTGCAGGATGTGACGTGAACCAAAATGTTTTGCTAACAGGTTATGGGCCCAGGGGTTGAGCCACAGGTGTGTGAAAGGAGTGTATCCCTGAGTCAAGAACAGTTTGGAGAGATTTTGATGTATGAGGACAAACCGGAAGGATGAGTCGACAAAACACGAAGACTGGGAGTCGATGGTCACGACTACTATTCAACGAAGACGAGGGGAAATATGAAATATGGGAAACAAGGTTCCTGGGACATCTCCGGTTACAAGGTCCGAAAGATGTAATCCTGAAAACCAATGACGATGAAGAGGATGATGGTAGGATTGAAGGTAGGATATGCAGAGGCATATGCGGAACTGATTCAGTTTTTAGACGACAAAGGTCTGTCTTTAGTAATGAGAGAAGCTGCAGTCGACGGCCGAAAAGCCCTAAAGGGCCCTAAAGAGACTATTATGCGGGTTCAGGGAAGCCGAGGATCATAAGCCTCTACACAGAACTAACCTGACTTAAACAGGAAAGGAATGAAAGTGTAACAGACTATGTCATCCGAGCAGAAGCGGTAATTACTGCAGTAAAAATGGCTGGTGAAACTCTAAGTGACGGCTTGTTGGTGGCAATGATATTGAAAGGCCTACCAGAGATGTTTAAACCATTTGTTGTGCACATAACGCAGAGCGATAGTACAATCGCTTTCTCGAAATTTAAGACAAAGTTGAAAATTATGAAGAAACCGAAAATATGCGCACAGCTGTAAGTGATGACAATTTCAGAGGGGACAATAGGTGCCTTTCCTTTATCGGAACTTCGGGGTAAATTTACAGGAACANTTCCTGATGTGCGCTTGTCTCCAATTGACTGGGCTGGCCGAACAGCCATTTTTCGGGCCTTTTTCCAGAACCTTCTGAGTACCTGATCAGGGGTAGGTACTCGGAATGGCCCGGTGGAGTCGCTGAGCAGAACCTTTGGTTAACTCACGCTGATTGGTTGTAACTCAGTAAGAAATGACATCAGCAGACGTTCTCCAAAACAACCGGCAGTAGTAAAATTAGAAGAGTTGCTAGTGAAGCAGAATGGAAGCGAACGGAATAAGCGATCGTGTTTAAAATTAAACTCCATACACCGGAAAATACGGTGGAAATGCCCCACATCCTTAATTCTCGGCTCTTCCTTTGCCCCCCTCAGAGCTCCTACCTTCACAGGAAGACCGTAAGCCATAACAACTCACCCTTAACCAAACACAATTCCATCACCCTGCCTCCTCTAATTCCTCTCCGTTTCCCTAAACCAGGGGTCTGCAACCCAAAATGTTCAAAGAGCCATATTGGACCCAAAAAACAAAGAACAAATCTGTCTGGAGCCGCAAAAAATGAAAAGCCTTATATAAGCCTTATATGAAGGCAACACAGGTTGTAAGTGTATATTAGCTATATTAGCCTACTATCAAAATCACTAAGTAAGCTACAAATACATAATAATACAGACACGGCAAGTATTAACTTTTCCTCCATGTTTGCCTGGAGATGTACTGAGACGCATTCTGTCCGCTCATTGGTCAGTCAATGAAACCTCCGCTGATTGGTCCTTGTTTGAGTGACAGCGATGAAAAGTTGAAGTTTTTCCAGGTAATCCTTCCGCGTCGACAATGAAAGCAAATAATTTGGTCCATTCTTCCTTGAATCCTCTGTTCTCATCAGCTATTTTTCTCTTTGTATCTTTGGGATCCACGGCCCTGACACACCCACCGGTTTGTTTATATCCATGCGGCGCCGCACTTAAACGTGTGTCGCAGGCTATGACGCAAATTTTCGTTGACAGAAATGTTGAAATTTAATATTCATTATGCACATTTGTACAGCATTGGAAAACGTTAAGAATATTTGTCCTCTTACAGAAACCATATTAAAACAAAAAATATATCCCCCATCCATTTTCATACATCTGTGAAGAAGCTCCAGGGAGCCACTAGGGGTCGCTAAAAGAGCCGCATGCGGCTCTAGAGCCGCAGGTTGCTGACCCCTGCCCTAAACCTACGTCTGACGACTCATCCTGCCTGTTCTCCCGCAGCGCCCTTAGTTACTTCACCCTTTCTCATAATAAACCTTTGTTTTTCACTATACCTCTGTCTCTGTGTTGATTCTGCATGTCGTGCTTTTGGCACTTACCCCAGAGCATGTCAGTTTGTGTTTACATGTGGAATAAGATCCTTTAATTTAAATGACCCTAGAACGTATTTCTCTTTTTATACAAAAAATGTAATTACCATTTCAATAATTACTGACTATGTTTATTAAATTTATAAAAAAAATTCCAAAATATTCTTGAATCATCATGAGGTCGTGTAAAATCATATTTTGTATTTGTTTTTTTGTATTGTTACTAAATTAAATGTTTTTTCCGTTAAAAAAAATAAATTAGGGTTAGGTTCAGAATTCAGCATTGACCCTGTTATGACCAGAAATCCAGACAAGCGGGTTCAGATTTGTTTTGGTCCTGATGGGAAATGACCCAATTAAATAATGTAAATACAGCTACAACTAATATTATGATCCTGACTTATATTCACACACACACACACACACACACACACACGCACACACACACACACACACACACACACACACACACCCACACACACACACACACACACACAGGTGAAGGTTTATGCCTTTAACAAGACATTTAATGAATGATAATCAGGGCTGCTGTAAAGACACAGAATTCTCCTCTCTTCTGTCTCATGATCAGCAGCAGCTGAGATGTTTCTGCCCACAAAGTTGTTTTTTCCAACATGGCCACCTTCATGTGAAGCACACTCCTCTTGTTTTGACTTTCTTTCTTGTGCTTACTCCTGATCTATATTTCTGTTTGGATGCCATCCCTCCACCTCCATGGATCCACCTGCCTGTTGCAGCATTTAACCACTGGTTGGTCAGATGCTGCTGCTGTCAGTTACTGCAGGAACATGCACGTGTCGGATAACCTGTCCCTTTCTCCTCTTGTCTGGGCTGACGGTGCTGCATGTGCGGTGCGCCTCACAGCAGTGATGCGTCTTTTACGCATTTGGACAGAACGCGTCCTTTTGCTCAAAATGAGGCATGCCCGCATGGAGCGCGCTGCTTATCGAGAGGGAGGGGCGCTGGATACCTTGTGTTTATTTGAAGACGGACAGATATTTTTCCAGAAATGTTGGAGATTTTGACCAATAAATGACCAGAAAAACTACCTGTACGCATAGTACCCTTGAAAATAAGTCCCGTTACGCTGAGAGGTAAAACTTATTTTTGTTGTTAAAATATAATGTTTCAACCAAGTGTCTTTAAAAAACACACAGTAAAAATAAATGTTTAAAATTCTCTAATTTTTGGGGTGCTTCAGCACCCCCAAAACAGGGCTAAAACACCCATGGTCATACCCATACTCTTTAGCATAGTTCTAACCTTATGTATATCTAAATTTAATCTTCCTCTCAAGTTATATCCCCCTTCTCTCTCTGTGAAAAATTTCTGTAGTTTATTTGGTAGTAATTTATTCCTTGCTTTATATATAATTTGCACTGTTTTATATCTAACCAAGTCTTGAAATTTTATAGACCTTGTTTTAATAAAGAGCTCATTTGTGTGGTCCATATATCCTGCAGATGTTATTAATCTGATCGCCTTTTTCTGCATTGTGGTTATTGTTTTTGTAGTACTTTTGTATGTGTTTCCCCAGACCTACACAGTAACTAAAGTATGGTAGTAGTAACGTGTTTTATATTATACACAGTACCCTCTGATTGAGAATGTACTTAGTTTGCAGTGTAGCAGTAGGAGAAGGCCTTTTCAAAAGTTAAAGACAAATAATTGTCCAGCAAAGGTCATCTTGCTGGGATACCAGTCTGCAGCTACATCAAGACAAGGCCCGTGTTTATGTCAACATCTGAGGGGTAGCCAAAACAAGGTGGCGCCTCCAGATTGTTATCAGAATCTGCAGAAGCCGGTCGCCAGTCCACAGATGAGGACAGAACTCTTAACTTTCTAGCTTTAATAAAATAATCTTCTTTTGCTCATAAATGATTCCTTCCACTTACAGGTTGAAGAAGAAACTTTCTAAGTGATTAAATGCCTTAACTGTGTTACAGTAATCTTTACATCAATGAATCAACATTGTTGTTTATGCTTATATCAGACCTGAAACACCACAAGTGATTCTATGTACTTGATGAATGATAATGGTTTATTATTCATATATTCATATATTAATATTAATATATTCATAAATTAATGTTTAACCTATTTTCTTAACAGATCAAGAGAAATAATTATTTCTTAAGGATCTGAGGAATGTGAAGTCTGAGGGAGTTTGGTAAACGCCCAGTGGCACTTGTCAAATTCTGATTTGCCAACATTTGTAAACAACTAATGTTAAAAGAGGAGACACTTCCTCTACAGTTCAGTTCTTCCTGAAGTTCCTGCAGAACCAAAGACTTGAGCTAAAATTCATCCTACTGGAAGTCAAACCAGACTTTTGGTGGAATATTTTTAGTGAAATAAGAACCATCCTTTTGAACAACAATCCTGATCCGGCAAAACCTCATCAGCCGAGAAACCGATTGCTGGCAAGCCCTAGAGATTATCTCTTGAACAACTGAGGGGAGTCAGAGTCAGCTACGAACTCTGGCATCCAGAAGTAACGCCTGGGGACGAGGACCTTCACCTGTTGGATCTCTGAGAAACCTCTACACCTGGGTTGGTAGCTCTTGCTCTGGCGTCGGTGAACATAACTGATAATTTGTTAAACCTGAACAGATAATAACAGACAGCTTACTTTGACACCCAGACATCACAACCTTCCTAAGATTCTTAACAGAGGTTTGTTAATAACAGCTAATATCATCTTCCATCATTTATCATTCATGATTTTACCTGATATTACCTTAAACCATCATTTATAATCATTTTGTGGTGCATCATAATTAGGTGTAGAACATAGTTATAAATAGATTTTTATAAACTATCTTCTCGACTCTGCCTCACATCATTATTATTTATAGAGTGTTGGGTTACTGGTCTGCCGAAAGAACCTGGATTTTAATCATCAATTAAATATTACATTATCAAGAATAGTGATAATTAATATTTAAAAGTAACTACCCAAATTAACGTTACAGCGTGAAGACACAAACACATTTCTACATGTCCCTTCAGCAGTCTCCCCAAATTATCAGTCAGTAGGAATAACATCACACATTTAGACTTTTCCTGCGATGGACTGGCAACCTGTCCAGGGTGTACCCCGCCTGCATGCCTGCTGAAGATAGGCAACCCTACAGGTATAGAACATTGATGGATGGATGGATTTAGACTTTACAAACCACCAGCAGAAAGAAATCAGAGGAAGTAAAATCAATAGTGAGACACCCCCATCCTTGTGTCCGATGTCTTCAGTAGAAGCACTAATGTGGCTCAGGCAGATCAAATGTAGCCTGTAAAGGTTTTGAAAAAGGCTTGTTAGAAAGTGAACAGCGGAAAGGTGATGTGATCCCATGACTCATGTAAAGTGAGGCTCTGCTGTAGAGGAAAGGGTTCATTTGGATTTTCAGAGTCTTTGCTGTCCCTCCCATTGTTTCCACAATCCTCCAACAAACTAAAGATTAGTTGGAGGTTAAACAAAGAGCCTGGCTGGCCTGAGGAGCCCAAAGGTCAGAGAGATGACCCAAATGACACCTCAGAATGGTTCCATAATGGTTTCCATAACTAACTTTCTAAATCTGTTTTCGCATGAAAACTGGAAATGAGTTGCTAAAAGTCATTTACAATTTAAGTTGTATCAGCAGCAGAACTAAATCTGTGAATCCTCCTGATTAACGATCCAAACAAATGCAACCGCCTCACAGTGTGATACAACAGGCTGTGAAAATGCTGCATGCCAAAATATTTTCCCTCCTCCATTATTCCCCTTCCCTTCCCTTGCCCTTGCTATACCGGAGCATATCACTGAATGAAATGCAGCATGCAATTATCCATTATTCAGTCAACTGGAGCCAACACTTCACCGTTTGGATGGCTTTGGGCTCAGCCAATTATCTGCAGAGGCTTTCAGTAAGCGAACATTGTTGCATAATCTTGTGGCTCCAGACTGGTGCCACACCACCAGGGACAGAGAGGGCTGAGGGAGAACATACAGGCTCTTCAGAACTTTTATTGATAATTTCTTACATCTTCATTATTCTCTTCCCACCCCCAGTCTTGTGTTCTCTAATGCAGGGGTTCCCAATTTTTTTTTGCTTGAGGACCCCCTTGCCCATGTCCAAGACAAGCCAGGACCCCCAACCCTAACTCCTAAATGCATACACGCATCAAATGTGACCATTTCCAAACTTTCTACAGACATACAGAGTTATCACTTTTATATGGAGGTCTGATTATACTGTAGGGTGTGTTATTGGGATTTTATAAATGTCATTTGTACAAATAAAATCTTGCTAACCTCACAACCTCAGTAAAGACAATCTTGTGGGGACCCCCATTTGGGAACCACTGCTCTAATGTCTGCTCTTGATCCCCCCAGAATCCCCCACCCCCATCTTTCCACTCCGCTCCTTTAACTAACCAGCACCGCACTTGAATCAGTGCAGACTGGACCAGTCAGTCAGTTGATGCCACTGGCTATAATAGCCCCCCCCAACACATACACACACACACACACACACACCCAGGGGCCTGGAATGCCAAGGCCCCAGCTGAAGAGACAGGGCAGCTGCCAACCACCAACCACTCAACCCCAGGCTGTCCGGATGACTGCTTTTGTCAAGCCGCCACTCCGAGTCAGCCAGTTGGAGATCTGATTGCTACAATTAGGAGCTGGAACGATGGACGGGTGTGAAGACTAGTAAAAACAGGAGAAACTGAGTTTGTTGTGATGGCACATAATTGAGAAACACTGTTCTAAACTATCAGGTTGTTTATGACTTTAGATTAACAAATATTTTCCTCAAGTTCTACGTGTGTGTGTGTGTGTGTGTGTGTGTGTGTGTGTGTGTGTGTGTGTGTGTGTGTGTGTGTGTGTGTGTGTGTGTGTGTGTGTGTGTGTGTGTTTATATGTTTAAGTGGACAAATTTTCACTTTTAACCTGTAACATGGACATTTCCACATTGTGGGGACATTTTGCTGGTCTACACAATGCAAAAAACCCAAATACTAGGGTTTAGAGGTATGGTGTGAACTACATTTTAGTTTGGGTAGGTTTAGGAATAGAACAGCATTGGTTATGGTTATGTTAAGGTGGTGTGTGTGTGTGGGGGGGGCTGCTCTTTCTTCTCAATCCCCAGTGAGTCGTAGCGGATGGCTGCTCATACTGAGCCAGGATCCTCTGGAGGTTTCTTTCTGTTAAAAGGGAGTTTTCTTCTCCACTGTCGCTACATGCTTGCTTAGTATGAGGATTGTTGTAAAGACTAGTGTCAGTGTCTTGATGCAATCTGCTGGGTTCCTTATATAGGAAACCTTTTTACTGATTAGCTTAAAGAACTGAACTAAATTGGAATGGAATGTTAATTTTGTTAAGTGCCTTGAGACGACGCTCTTCATGATTTGGTGATATAAAAATAAACTGAATTGAATTGAAATTGCACTTCTGAGCAGTTAATAAAAAACGTAAAACTAGTAAAAATCAGTCAAAGTCCAAATCCAACTAGTTAGTTTAGAGAGATTAGGACTTTAAAGAGTTAATATAACTCTTAAACTGATGAAGGGTTTCCTGAAACAATAAATTTTATCAAAGGGCTTTTATGTGATTTTAAACTGCTGCTATTTTCGTCCCTTTTAGGTCATGCTTTTGTATAATTACCTGTTCTGTTTTCTATAACCAGTGAGCCGATGAGTAGTAGATTTATTCTACTGTATTAAGATTCATTTGAACTATTTATTTTAGCTGACTGTGCTGACTGATCTAAATAATGTCATGGACATTTTTCTTATTTGTTTTTTGGCTCCCTCTAGTGGTCCTTAACCAACATTGCAAACAGCCTGTGCACTAGAACAGAATAAAATAGACTTTATTAATCCCACAGTGAGGAAATTCACCTGTTACAGCAGCACCTACACTTAGAGAAAGAAGAAAGGTAATAAAGTACAGTTAAACATACATGTATGTAACCTTTATTTAACCAGGAAAGAAAAAATCCTTGAGATTAAAAATCTCATTTACAAGAGTGTCCTGGCCAAGACAGGCAGCAGCTCAACCAGCAACAAAGATCAACACACTTACAGATCATCAAAGTCATAAAACATCATAAAAACAAAAAAACAAACGAAAAACACCCCACTAAAATAATCAGCAAAACAACCAACAGAATCAATAACAGACATCATATATCATGGCATTTACACCCAGATGTCTCAGTATCTAAAATGGTTAAAACCCATTTAAACTCATTCACTGAGACCAGTTCTTTCAAATTCAGCTGGTTTTGGAGCTGATTCCATGAATAAGGAGCAGAGTATCTAAATGCTTTTCTCCCCAATTCAGAGTGAACCCTTGGTACATTTAAAAGGAACAAGTCACGTGAACGCATACAGCAGCCTCCAGTAGTCTTTTGAGAAATGTATTTCTGCAAGTATGTTGGAAGGAAACCAAGAATAGTTTTATAGATAAAAACTTACCAGTGGTTTAATCTACGACGAGACAAAGCAGACCATCCAACACGAGAGTACAATGATGACTCAACGTTTTAATAATGAACCTCAAAGCTCCATGGTAGACTATCTAGAGCATGTAGACATTGTGAGGAGGCATGCATGTAAATGACATCACCATAATCCAGCAATGGCAAAAAGGAGCTGAAACAAGCCATTTTTTAGCTTCATATGAAAGACAGGACTTGATTCTGAAAAAGAAACTGAGTTTAAGCCCAAGTTTTTTTTATCAGCTGCTGGATGTGAGCCTTGAAGGAGAGAGAATCATCAATCACAATTCCTAAATATTTTTACGTAGACACTAACTCAATGACTGAACCCTGAAGAGTGGTGATTGGTGGAAGACTTGTAGGTTTTAATTTTGAGTTGGTGAACATCATAACTTTTGTTTTATTGGCATTTAAAACTAATTTAGAATGGCACAAAGTGTGTTGAACAGTATATAAGGATTGTTGAAGCTGAGAAATGGCCTGATGAGGTGAAGACGCAACTGAGTACATCACAGTGTCATCGGCATAGAAATGGAAGTTAGTATTTGACACTCCTCAATCCAGATTGTTGATATATAGAATAAATAGGAGTGGCCCCAGAACCGATCCCTGAGGAATGCCTTTGGCTAAATGAAGGAAGCTAGAGGTAATGCCTCCTGCTTTCACAATCTGAAATCTGTCTGACAGGTAGTTTTCAAACCATCCAACAGTGTGTTCTGAGAGTCCAATACTAAGAAGTCTTTTCTTTTAAATGATGTGATCCACTGATATAAAGGTTTCCATCAGCCGTGAGTGGACGCTGGCATGCCGGCTTGCCGCTGCTCACCGGTGACTATTTTTGACTTTTTTAACGGAATGGATTGACAATCGCAGGACACTAGCCAGTCTAGCCAGGACAGCTACCGCTGCAGTCAAACATGAAAACACCACTGTGAACTTTGGTTTACTTAACATCCGTTCACTCACGAATAAGAGGCATCTCATCCAGGACCTTATCCTACCGCCCTACGTCATGATTGAAGAAATTGGATTTTGCTAAAAAGGGATTCCTGTCAATGGAGGCAGAAGTATTAGAGTGGAGAGAAGTGAGGAATGCCTGTGTCATCTGTATGGCCCCAACCAGACTCAGAGTTAGGTGGGAAGGACCGGGTCGTGAGATGCCTATGCGTCCAGAGGCCACAAGGGAGGAGTTCAGGAGGATGAGTTGCAAACCTTTGAAGGTAACTGATGCCTGGGTGTGTGGATCTTGCAGACTAACTACTCTGCCACGGATGACTTTTGTTACCCAGTGGGACCTGCAGGGAACACCTCCAATGCAGTGTGTGTTCCGATGGACTGGTGAGTCGCTCATACACTGTGAAACGTGTACATTGCTGTTTAGAACAGGCAGGATGTTAGTAGTATCCCAAGCAGCAGGGTGGCAAGTACAGAAATTCTTAGATCCGTTACAGCCTTTTGGATCTGAGGAAGGGGGGGTTCTAGAGGAAGCTCCGCCAGCCACAGGGATGGAAACTTTAGGGATGGGTCCAGGTCCATCAGCACCACCACCGGGCTCTGGAGACCAATACCCAGAGGAGTGGAGTGGTGTGGGGGCATCCCAGTCGGGGCTGCAGTCATGGGATCTGCTGGATGAAACAATCCAAGCTGGCTGGCCGTACAGCCCAATGGGAGCACCTGCTCACACAGCCCCTCTTGGAACCATTCAGCATCCTTTGGTGTTCCGTGTGTACCGTGATCCAACAGCTGATGGGTACACTACTGGGCTGGAGCGTCTGCCAGATGTTGTGAAAAAAGAAGCCAAACACGCAAGCTAGGAAGGTCCATGGGAGTTGACAACATGAGCTCTTCTCGTTAAGGAGGTAATTACCAATAACCTCATTCCGATGAAAGAATTATTGATTTTTTTTTGATTGATTATTTTTTATTTCAAGCCACTTGCCAGTTGTGCACAACAATTGTAATACGCATATATATATACATATATACACACACATACACATATACACACACACATATAAACACAAAATTCCATACAAATTTAAGCTTGAAATGGAGTGGGATGAAGAAAACTTATTTACTCCCACCCCAAATTGCATTCCATACTATTCATTAAATTGCTTCCATTAACAATGTCCTGAGATTCACCATATAATTTGCTTTGATCATAATTTCAATTATTAACAGTTTATAGTACAGTAAGTGAGTTAAATTTTTCCATTATCATACATCATGTACTTTGACCAGACCAGTTTTTATATGTTAATTTAAACTGAATAATATTTACACATTGTTTGAGCTGAGTTTCCAATCGGTTCCACATTTTGACACCACACGCAGACACACAGAAGCTTTTTCTGGTAGTTCTTACCGCCTGGAATTTAAAGCTACCACAACCCCTCAAATTATAGCTCCCTACATTTTGTATAAATAGTTTTTGAATAGTGGAGGGTAATTTTTTTACTAGCTTTATAAAGTATTTGTGCAGTATAAAAATCAACTAAATCAAAAAAATTTAACAGTTTGGACTGCAAAAATAAAATGTTAGTGTGATGAAAAAAATGTACTTTATGTATGACCCTTACGGCCCGTTTTTGGAGAATAAAGAGGGGTTGTAGTGAACTTTTATAGTTATTGCCCCAAATCTCTATACAGTATGTTAAGTATGGCAGCACTAATGAACAATACAATAAGTGCAGTGCGTTATAATCTAAGAAATATTTGACTTTATTAGTAATTGATAAACTTTTAGAGACCTTACATTGTATGATGGTTTCTAAGCTTAAACCATCAGGCTCTCAATGTGATCCCATGCCAGCTTGATTTTTAAAACATGTTTTTAATGTTTTAGCGCCAGTGATTTTAACTCTTGTGAATAACAGCTTTTCCACTTGCATGGTTTCTCACAAGCTGAAACATGCAGTTGTAAGGCCATTATTGAAGAAGGAGGGGCTAGAATCAGGGATTTTAGTTAATTACAGGCCAATCTCTAATCTTCCCTTTTGTGCTAAGATTATTGAAAGTGTAGTGTACAAACAACTGCTGTCATTCTTGAATGATCATGATATCCTGGAGCCTCTGCAGTCAGGATTTAGAACAAACCATAGTACTGAAACACTTTTGTTAAGGGTACTGAATGATGTATTCTTAGCTACTGACAAAGGGGATACTGTGGTTTTGATGCTCCTGGATCTTACGGCGGCTTTTGACACGGCGGATCATCAGATATTGTTGGACCGCCTAGAACAATGGGTGGGGCTCACTGGAGATGCCCTGCAGTGGATTAGATCCTATCTATCAGACAGGTCTTTTTGTGTCTCCATGGGCACTTATGTATCAGAGAATGCTCCTGTGAAATGGGGCGTCCCTCAGGGGTCTGTTTTAGGGCCGCTGCTTTTTTCAGTCTACTTGCTCCCCCTGGGAACATTATTTAGAAAACACAACATAAACTTTCATTTGTATGCCGACGACTGTCAAATTTACTTGCCAATGAACAAGGGCTCAATTCAACTTTTAATTAACTGTTTAAGTGAGGTACGTTGTTGGATGGCTGCTAATTTTCTGTGTTTTAATGAGAAAAAGACAGAACTTATAGTTTTTTCTTCAACTGATTGCCAGCCTCATGGTGTTGATCTCATGTCTCTTGGCCATTATGAACAGACTGTAATTAATAACTTGGGTGTGAAACTGGACTCTGCTTTATCTTTTAATGCCCAAGTAAATGCAGTAGTCAAATCATGCTTTTTTCATCTACGCCGCTTGTCAAAAATCAGGTCAATGATTTCGAGGAAGGACCTAGAGATTGTCCATCCATCCATCCATCCATTTTCTCCCGCTTATCCGGAGTCGGGTCGCGGGGGCAGCAGCCTAAGGAGGGAAGCCCAGACCTCCCTCTCCCCAGCCACTTGGGCCAGCTCCTCCGGGGGAATCCCAAGGCGTTCCCAGGCCAGCCGAGAGACATAATCTCTCCAGTGTGTCCTGGGTCTTCCTTTGGGTCTCCTCCCGGTTGGACGTGCCCGGAAAACCTCACCAGGGAGGCGTCCAGGAGGCATCCTAATCAGATGCCCGAGCCACCTCAACTGGCTCCTCTCGATGTGGAGGAGCAGCGGGTCTACTCCGAGCCCCTCCCAGATGACCGAGCTCCTCACCCTATCTCTAAGGGAGAGCCCAGCCACCCTGCGAAGAAAACTCATTTCCCTAGAGATTGTCACGCATGCATTTGTTATTTCAGGACTAGATTATTGCAGCTCGCTGTATGGGGGAATGACACAATCTTCAACTGCTAGATTGCAGATTGAACAAAATGCAGCTGCAAGGTTCATTTATGGGGTGAAAACATGGGAGCATATATCTCCTGCTTTGAATGCTCTACGGTGGCTTCCAGTGAAATATTGCATTGAAATGAAAATCCTTGTTTATGTTTTCCAGTCACTTGCAGGACTAACGCCACCATATCTTTCTGAGCTTTTAATAAGGTATGTTCCAAAAAGACCTCTCCGCTCTGCAGATTGTGATTTATTGGTTGAGCCTAGGTTTAACCATAGGTCCCGGGGCGAGCGAGCATTTGCAGTCCGGGCCCCAAGACTTTGGAATAAACTACCTCTAGATATCAAACGCTCATCTAATGTTAGAAGTTTTAAAGCTAAACTCAAGCAGTATTTTAAATCTATTTAACTACTTGGCAGTTTTATTTATTATTTTATTATCTAAAACCCTGGAATGTTTGTATCCATTTTTACTATTTTAGGTGTTATTTGTTTGATCTTATTTTTTAATTGTATTTGATTGCTTTGGGCAGTTTCATGTTTTTTTTTTATTGTTGCTTTCATTTTTAATATATGTGTTTTATTATTTTATGTATTGCACCTTGGGCAGCCTTGATTGGTTGTAGTATGGTGCATTATAAATAAATAAATGAAATGTGATTGATGTGCACATCACCCCTGTTCTAAAAACTCTGCACTGGTTACCAGTAAACTACAGAATCGATTTTAAAGTGCTTCTACTAGTCTATAAATCACTCAATGGTATGGGGCCTAAGTACATGTTGGATCTCCTTCCTGTATATACACCTAGCAGAGCTCTCAGATCCCTAGACAGCAGTCAGCTGGTAGAACCTCGGGTCAGAACCAGACAGGGAGAAGCTGCTTTTAGTCACTATGCTGCTCATAGATGGAATCAGCTTCCCTATGACCTCAAACAGGCCCCAACTCTAGTAACTTTTAAATTAAAATTAAAAGCCTTCATGTATTCATTAGCCTATGATTGAATGTTTCTTATGCTGCTCCTTCTGCACTGTTTACTGCTAAACTTTTTTGACTATGTCTTTTATCTAATTGTCTGAATTATTTCTTTGTGTATTTTGATTAATGATTTTGTTGCTCCTGCTCTGTAAAGCACATTGAATTGCCTCCATGTTTGAAATGTGCTATACAAATAAAGCTGCCTTGCCTTGCCTTGCCTTGATGTGAGATTTCCAACTTACTTTACTATCGATAGTTATTCCTTAGAATTTAATCTTCGAAACAGAGGCCGTTTCTCAATACTCAAGGACGCTAGTACGTTCTTGTGTACTTGACAAGTGTGTTCTTGCCTAGTACACCAGAAAGTCCGTTCTGCCGAGTACGGGAGGACGAGGACGGCATTTGGAACAAGCGTACTTCTTTGCGTCACGGTAAAATGGTAAATGGTAAATGGCCTGTATTTGTATAGCGCCTTCTTAGGGTTCTACAACCCCCCAAGGCGCTTCACAACACAATCAGTCATCCACCCATTCACACACACATTCACACGCTGGTGGGGATGAGCTACAACGTAGCTACAGCTGCCCTGGGGCGCACTGACAGAGGCGCTGCTTGTTGCTACGGTAAGAAAAACGACCTGACATAAAAATAAAAGTCTAGTCTGTTCCTTAAATGACAAAAAAACAATGAAAACGTATTATTTGGTCCACTTTTCATCAAAACTGATAAAATATCAGCATTTCCTGCTGTTAAATGAAGAAAAAAAGTTTTTTTTCATCAAAACAAAGCAATGATGCTTTTATTTTGATAGTGGGTTAGCTCATTAGCATTTTGAGAGATCGTGAAGAGTCTGAAAGAAGAAAAAAACAAATACGCAGCAAATTTTACAGGTTATACGCAATTATGTACAATAACAGACAACTTTATATTGATTTATTTGTATTTCTGATATAAAACACAACAGTTATAAGCTTTCTCCTCTGCCGTTCAGAGTATAACGGTTAGCGGCGCAATGCATTATGGGAAACTTTGCTGTCCCAAGTCCGCAGAAGGATGCATCAAATGCATCCTCGATACAATGGGCGGAGCAAGAACATATCCGGGAACTTTGAGCGAACTTGCCATTATATGTACTTAGGATTGGAACAGTACTTGGACCATCGTTGATGACGTTTCACAAGGACGGGAGTACACAAGTACAGACAAGTACGCATATTGAGAAACGGCCAGACTCTAACGCAACACCATCAATATTTATTACTCGTTCTAATTTTTCTTTATGATTACTGAAAAACAATATTTTAGTTTTATCTAAATTGAGGGATAATTTTTTATTATCCATCCATGTTTTTAATTGGTAACATTTTACAATAAGGTACGCAAAATAGTGCTTAGTTACTAGGGAACTACGTAGGGGTTAATGTGTAATGAAGCAGGGACTAATGGGTAGTTAACCAGTAGTTACTGCTGCAAACTCTCATCATTTTTATTGTGCTTCGTTACTAGGGAACGACTTTGGGGGTAATGAGTAATGAAGCAGGGACTAACGGGTAGTTAACCAGTAGTTACTGGTAAAAATGCTCATCGGTCTTATTCAGGGACTAATGGGTAGTTAACTAGTAGTTACTGGTAAAAACGCTCATCAGTCTTATTCAGGGACTAATGGGTATTTAACCAGTAGTTACGGGTGAAAACGCTCATTAGTCTTATTCAGGGACTAATGGGTAGTTAACCAGTAGTTAATGGTAAAAATGCTCATTAGTCTTATTCAGCAACTAATGGGTAGTTATTTATGAAAGCAATAAGGAATGAATCCCAGATTATTGTAGTGCCTGTAGACTCTGTTTTGTAAACTTAATAAAGAATGCAGATAATTTGCAATGTCAGTGATTTAACATCCCTGTATCATCTTGATTTCACTTGTCTGTCACTTCGTCGTCCCTCGTCGGCATCCGTCTGTCTCCAGAGACGATGGAAATTGAAGCCTGCTTACAAGTACCTGAGGAACTAATCCCTGAATAAGACTGATGAGCATTTTTACCATTAACTACTGGTTAACTACCCATTAGTCCCTGAATACGACTGATGAGTGTTTTTACCAGTAACTACTGGTTAACTACCCATTAGTCCCTGAATAAGACTGATGAGCGTTTTCACCAGTAACTACTGGTTAACTACCCATTAGTCCCTGAATAAGACTGATGAGCGTTTTCACCAGTAACTACTGGTTAACTACCCATTAGTCCCTGCTTCATTACTCATTACCCCCTAAGCCGTTCCCTAGTAACGAAGCACAATAAAAATTATGAGAGTTTGCAGCAGTAACTACTGGTTAACTACCTATTAGTCCCTGCTTCATTACGCATTAACCCCTACGTAGTTCCCTAGTAACTAAGCACTATTTTGCGTACCTTATTGTAAAGTGTTACCTTTTAATTTAAGTAATTCATTATTAATAATATTTATTAAATCACTAAGGTTCTCACTGGAATAAAAAATATTGGCGTCGTCTGCAAAAATAATTAATTTTAACAACTTGGATACATTAAAAAATCATTAATATACAAATTAAACAACTTTGGGCCTAGTATTGATCCCTGTGGTACCCCACAAGTAATGCTCAAACAGCCTGATGTAAAGTTACCCATTTTCACGTATTGTTGTCTCTTTGCTAAATAACTTTGAATCCAACTGAAAGCCACTCCTCTAATTCCATATCTTTCCAATTTTTTGAGTAATATTTCATGATTAATCGTATCAAAAGCTTTTTTCAAATCAATAAAAATTCTGCATATTTCTTTTTATCAAGACTATTTGTGATCTCTTGTACTGCATCCAATATTGCCATAGTTGTAGATCTTGCTGACCTAAAACCATACTGACTTTCATTAATTATATTGTATTTCTCTATAAAGTTATCTAATCTGTTGTTATAAAGTTTCTCTAAAATTTTAGAAAAATTAGGTAGCAGAGAGATTGGTCTGTAATTAGTGAAGATATGTTTATTTCCATGTTTATACAATGGTATTACTTTTGCTATTTTCATTTTATTTGGAAAGGTTCCTGTTTCAAATGACATATTACATATGTAAGTTAGAGGTTTGGAGATACTACGTATTATTATTTTAATCAATGTCATATCTACATCAAAGCAATCTGTGGATAATTTATTTTCACACTTACTAACAGTCGCTATTAATTCTGCTTCAGTTACTCCTGACAAAAACATTGTCTTTGAATTCCTTTCTATATGTAAATCATCAACTATGCTACCCCTACGCTTAGGGATTTTCTCTGCCAAGTCTGGCCCAACTTTTACAAAATAATTATTTAAACGTTTCACAATTTCATTCATATTATAGTTATTACTGTTATTATAAACATAGTCTGGATATGAGTATTTTTTTATATTCCCTTTAATTATATTATTTATTATTCCCCACACCTTTTTTGTATTAGTCTTATTCCTATTTAATAGGTTGGTATAATATAACTTCTTACTAGTTCTAATTATATCAGTCAGTTTGTTTTTATATTTTTTATATTTATATTCAGATTCTTCCGACCTTGTTCGAATAAAGTGTCTATATAAAGCATTTTTTTTCTTACAAGCATTCTGTAATCCCTTAGTTAACCATGGGCATTTAATAGATGTGTTGTTTTTGCTAATTTTTTACCTCTGGTTCCTAGAGAAAAAGGAACTAGAAGCACCAATTTGTATTATTTCACCACTGCCTTAGATGCTTGGGGTGATGCTGGAGCCATGGCTAAAGAAAAGTCAGCTGAGTTCATAGTCACTCCGGAGGCGTGGCAGAGAAACGGGGAAGTCCAGATCCCCGGAACAGTATAGCGAATAGAGTAGACACGCCGGTCAGACCAAATCACACCAGAAGAAGGTGGTGGTGGTTCCGTTTAAAGGAGTGTATTCTGTGGGGACCAATGTGGAGGTTGTGGAGGAGAATCCCACAATTGAGCTCAATGTAGGAAACTTTGTCAACAGGAGGAGCAAGAAGCTGGATAAGAGTCCAGGCCACACCTGGACGTGGAGATGGAGGAGGCCAAGGGAATCTCCACCCAGGTGTGAGCCTGTGTCACTGGCTACCTCTATCACCTATACTCCTACCTCGCCGATGGAGGCCAGGCTCCAGGGTTCGACCACCGATGCTGATATAGCATCACTCCTGGCTGAGATGGGATTTCCACAGATCGGGTTTCCACTTAGCCCTGCCTCTGTGGTTTCGGAGGCTAGCCCGGCCCCTCCAGCACAGCTGTCTACCCCTTCACCACCGCCTGAACCTGTACCTCCCCCCCAGTCCCCTGCCCCCCCGCCTCCTACGGCAGCCTGTCCTCCTGAGGGGTCTTCCTCTCCACCGGTGAGGCCCCTAACTCCTGGCAGGGATGTACCGGTTGTCCCGGATGTGCCGGACGAAGACATGCTGCAATCCAATGACCCCTAACTGCTCCTGGTCCTGTATGAGTGGGTTGCGACTCCTTTGCCTGTCCCCCTCGTCCCCCTCTGGACGTCGTCGAAGAGGATGAAGCGTATGAAGAGGACATGCTGACCTTGACCGTGGATACGAGTGGGACTGATTTCCTGTGAGGATTTATGATTTGGAACCATGGGCAGGAGTCAATCCCAAGAAGGGGGTGTCAAAATGAGTTGAGCTCTCCTTCTCCTCATGAAGTGGAACAAAGGTCACTAGCAGACACACACAGAGACATTTTATGCTGTTATGCTTATACGCTGCTAAAAAATAGGTATAAGGATGATTTTATGTTTAATCAACATGATTTCATGTAATGATAATATGTGATGGTTAATCAAAAAAAATAATGTTTTATGTGTTATTGGATCATAAGGATGGTTTTGAATTAGTAAAACCATCAGTATGTGATTACACTTGTGATTTTAACAGCCTGAATCAATGAAGCTGTAATGATTGTGTATTGAATGTTTAAGCTGATATGTTTGACTGAGATGATTCTAAAACCTGATCAGTAATATGACAGCATTAGTGTGTGATTACACTTGTGATTTTAAAGGTCAATTATGACAGCCTGAATCAATGAAGCTGTAATGATTAAGTATGGAAGGTTTTAGGCTAAAATGGTTAAAGAAAAGGATTATATAAATGTTAGTAACCTGAAATGTTAAGAGGTCACACTTGTTTACCACTTAAAGGGCGGACAGGTGAGCTGGATGCTGGAACATATGTTACAACATAGTAAACCGTTGGGTGAAAGGGGGAACTTGGGCCTGGGCGTAGCTCGGTTAAGACACTGAAAAAGAGGAAGTCACGTTCAACTGGAGATTTGGGGTTTTTCCACTCTGACAAAAGCTGCGTCACGGTCGGCTATAAAAACCCCGGTAAAAAGCAGAAGTGGGTTCATCCATCCAAGCGTCTCCAGAGGGTCCACTTGGGTGAGGAGGTAACCAAGGCTTCGAGGCTAAAAAGAACCTTTGACTGGGTTGAATTGAATTGAATTGACTGGGGCAATCTGAAGATGCTGAAGACGTTCCAAAAACCCAGATGTGGAGGGGTTTCATTATAATCGGTGTCCTAGGGGCATGGTTACTCTGCAAGTTCTACTTTTCCAGTATCGATGAAGAAGTCAGTGCTCAGTTAGATCATGGTGTTAACTGAGTAATCACCTGCATTGAGGACCTGCAAGAAAGAGGCTCGAGTTCCTGAATTCAGGGCCGACAGCTGTTTTCTCCTCATCTTCCAAGAAAGAGAAACGAAAGAATTATGAATCCCAGTTTCCAGCTTCCGCCCTTTAAAGGGAATGTAAGTAAAAATGACCAAATTATCTGAATTCATTTTATTAATCTTGATTTATTATTGTTGTTAATGATCAATGTGGGAATTAACCCATCAACTGTGATTTATGCTGGTTGCTGCTTCTTGCCAATGGCTTTGCTGAATAAATTTACAAAACTAGATAAAGTCTTGTATTGGACATTCCCTTTTGTGAGTGGTTCATCATGGTAGTAAAGGATTAGGATCTGTGTGTCAAAACAATTTTGGAGATTTGTAGTTATGCTGCTATAGGCTTAGACTGCTGGAGGACATACTGACCACTTTCCACACTCTGCTACTCTCTTCTACCACCACTCTATAATTGCATTATTTCCTGTTTGTTAGGGATTTTCCCAATCAACCTAATTACCTGACGCTGAGGAGATAAGGCAGAAAGACAAAATAAGACACAGACTTGCGAAAGCAGGGCACTGCAATGTCCGGTGGTGGCATTTGGCGTCGACAGAGAAGAACCCCAGGCACCGCTCGAAGGACCAATTTATGTTAGGGATTTTCCCAATCAACCTAATTACCTGACGCTGAGGAGATAAGGCAGAAAGACAAAATAAGACACAGACATGAAACCGTTTGCAAAGGGTGACAGACCAACTCAGGACAGAGTACAGTCTGCCCCGAGCGGCTGCCAGCAGAGTTTATTTAAAGTATGAGATAAGGAAGTGGGTGTGTTCAGATGTGTGTGTGTGTGTGTGGGTGTGTGTGAGATACAGAATGAAATAGAGAAGCGGTACAGGATTCAGAAATCCTATAACATAATCCCTCCTGTTTATGGTATATATACATAACATGCATAAAACATCATTAATCATGACTTCAGGGAAGGGGGAATGGATAAAACCAGGAAAGGTGGTCGTCATGAAAATCATAAACCCCTAGAGGGTACAAGGAGAGCAAATCAATAAACCAAAATAAGCGTCAACAGCAGAATCAAAACAATAAACCTCGGAACCGAATGCAAAATCAGTGGAAGCAATCACATGATGGTAAATGACAGCACATGAAGCTGCAGCTGAGCAGCAGTCAGAGATCAATACCACAATACTAAGAACTTCACCCTAAGCATCATTCCAGTAAAAACGTAGAGTAAAAAAATATCAACATTTATAGTCAGAATACCGGAATACTGGTCAAAATCAGATATTTCAAAATCATTAGGAGCAGCAGGTGTGTGAGCCAAAACAGCAAAATAGTGAAACACAAATCATATTGTTGATACAAATCTTGATACATGGAACCATGCAGCATGAAAGTACAGCAAGAAAAACAAGGAAAATAATGACAGGAATCAAATATCAATAAATCGTAATAAGTATTGTAATAAATTGTACCAGGAACCGGAATTCATCTATTCCCAGAAGACGAATCCTCCTGGAACACTGAGCTCATCAGTCTTTATTTGAGATAAGAGGTTGTTCATGTGTGTAAGGGTGGTGGTGATGTAGCCGGCTGTGTCAGGTAAAAAGGGCGCAACATCAGAAACCAAGAACATGACCCACGACATGGCAAAGGCCCCCGTCAGAGGCCAACAGATGGTCAGGCGATGGTGTTGCATTAACATGTTCCTGGATGCTACCATGAAAGGTGGAAAAACGGAAAAACCTCGGGAAGTGAGTGAAGTCAAGTTTTCTAGCTGAATGCGCGGTCTATATGTGGTGTGTTCGAACCCGTGGGGTCTGCAAAAACGTCAGTACTATTGATTCTTATCAAATTGTCAAGCCATGATGAATACTGTGTCAGGGCAGAAGTGTCTGTGTGCAACCAATGATCATCAGGGTCAGTGGAGTGTTGTGGATGAGCAAAGCCATACAGAATACAAAAAACATCAACTGAACTCAACGCTTCAGGCCATAGAAGTGATGACTCTTTGAGGGAGTGTGGTATCAGCGAGCAGACGTAGCATGACGCGTTGACTTGTGACTTGTGCTGCTCGGACGATGGCAGTGACCAATGCAAACCAGAAGTTCCCTCCCAGCAGTGGTGTGTCCAGACGAAGTCCCTCCGTCCCAGGAACCGTGAAACCAGGGTGCAGTTAGGGTGTGTGGGTCCAGATTTTCCATCCCAATCTGGAGTCTCTCTTCCGTCTTGTCTTCCTGTGACGTCCAGACGGGTCCACGAGTGCAGGTGACGGTCCATCTCTATGGTCGGTGGGCAGGGTGGAGCCCCGTCCCACCATCGTTGCGGTCCAAGCTCCGTTCCATCTCCAGTGCCCCAGGCAGCTGCCGCCGTTCCAATCCCTCTGTCAGGTGCTGAGAGGCGGGCCACAGAAGAGGCCACATTCACGTACCATCAACATCATCAGAGTGAGGCATCCTGTATGCCTGTAGCAGTCGTCCATCTTCACCGGGGGTTGAGACGCTCGTGACCTGTTGTCATGAGCCCCTTTGAAGCCCGGACTTCGTGGCCGCCCTAGTGGCGGATAAGTGACTTCGATGAGTTTACCATGAGAAAGGTGGATCCAAGATGGCCTCTCAGCAACTTTCGCAGCAGTGGGGGTAACGAGCAAGACCTGAAGTGGACTGTCCCAATGTGGAGAACTCCAGGTTTCTCGTTTAAGCACTTTGATCCGGACCCAACTTCCTGGTTTCACGACCTGTGAGGGCGAAAAAGCACAAGAGGGCTCTGCGAGATCATTGTATATTTAGACTTGTTTCCTCAGAAAACACTTTAATCATCTGTTTCAGAGCATCTAGTCATCACCTCATAAACAAAATGTGTTCCAATGCCTGACCCGATAACAGAAGGAATTCCATAAGTAGAAAGAGAAAAAAAATTCTGGCCATTTGGATAATGCATCTCACTCCATGCATCTGTGACAATTCAATGAAGTCCATGTGTATGGTGTGAAATGGGCAATCTCATACAAAACAAAACAAAACAAACATTTCCGATAATAGTCTTTAGCAAAAGAACAAAAGTTTACAGTGTGGAAAGACGTGTTTATCAACTATCACCCGTCAAGCAGGATCTCGTGTGCCAGGGTCTCAGAGCAGTAAAATGAAGTCTCCGGCAGAGGGAGCCCTTGAGCTGCAAGCTTTGCACTCCGGTCAGCAAAAGAGTTTCCCCTGGAGACATCCGAGTCAGCAGTCTGGGAGCCTGACATTCGCACAAGGCCAGGTGTTCCGGGAGCTGGATCGCTTCCAGCAGCCCCAACAGTTTCGAAGTGTGCATTAGCTGCTTATCACGGGGCGTTCCCATGCTGCGATTCTGCCATAGTTCAAAGGTGTGCAACCAGAGAAATTCATCAACTTAAGCATCTTTCTGCACCAATTTTGTCCACCAGAAAATAATCCATTTGTATAAATAAATAAAGTTCTAAGAAATTTGTTTCCACGGTAGAGGAGGGAGCTGCATTGAGTCTGGACGACGTCCTTGGCACCAGCCATTGTATAACTGCTCTGTACCAAGACGTCGAGGCAAAATAATAAACAGGCTGAATAAACCAGCTGCTCAACCTTGGAGCAGCCTGTCTACATAGAATAAATATAAATTTGCAGAGACAAATAACCCTGAGATTTAACTATTGACCATTAAATGCTCTGATACAAGAAGAAACGTGACAGTGTGACTGAAACATTTTTAAAGTGAAATCATGTAGGCCAGGGGTCCCCAATCCTGGTCCTGGAGGGCCGCTATCCAGCAGGTTTTGTGGTTTCTCTGCTCAAACACACTTGATTCAGTGGTTGAATCACCTGTGCAGCAGCTCCTCAAGCTCTGCTGAAGCTTGCTAATCATTTGCTAATTGAAATCAGGTGTGCTGAAGCAGAGTTACAACTAAAACCTGCTGGATACCGGCCCTTGACTGTC
>SSNS01000217.1:0-14104 GCA_006937985.1 Aphyosemion australe
CTGGCAAGTAAGAGGTCAAAAAGATGAACGATTTTGTGCAAAATTGAGCGATTTTAAGCATTTTCCATTCATTTCAATGGGCTGAAAAATCGCCGAAAAAGCTGAATAAATCGGAAACGGTTGAAGATATCAATACCAAGAGATATAGCCGGAAAGAGCTGAACGAGCTGAACGGTTTGATACCAAACTTGCTGAAATAGCTGAAAAACTGTAGGAGGAGATACAGTTCAAAAAACGTACGGAATCTGAAAAATGGAGGAGGAGAAACTCAATACTTTGAATGCTTTACCAAGCATTCAAACTAATAATAAAGAGAAACAGGAAAACAATAGTTTGAATGCATACTGCATTCAAACTAATAAGCAAAGTTAGTTCCAGTAAATGCATGTATAGCACACCAACCTAAAGCTAATTAATGCTTGTGTGGCCTCCACCAAGCCGTCTGGCGTAAAAGTGCCCAGTCTGCTCTCCTTGTATTGGGCTCCTGAGGCTTAATGCTGCCTAAACAGCACAGCTGTAATTCCCTTAAGCTGTGCACTATGCAATAACTGTTACGCAGCAGCAGAGAAACAGAAACAGTGGTGGGCTGTTATGGATGTGCATTAGCACCTAATAATCTTCAGTGTTTCAGGTCACTTGGACTTTTAAAGACCTCACATGTCAGTGCAGAGAGTAGGAAGGCCCTAGGAATTGTAACTGGAATATTAAAGGTGATTTTTAGCTATATTTCTAACGAGCTGTTGCGTGTGTCGGTTTAGAATCATAAAACACAGAAAATCTGGGAGTTTAATACTCTTAAAGCACCTGGGTTTGAATCTAAGCTGAGACCTTTGCACATTTGTTTTCTTAAGGTTTCCTGAAACGGTGTGTGTGTGTATGCGTACGTGTCCACAGTGCCTCCCACCCAGTGATTGTTGGAAATATAGACACTGGCTCCCAGTAAGCCCTGAAAGAATCAAGTTGGTGTCGAGGATGGATGAATAAAATAAATATTAGGTGGGTAAGAGAAGAGATGCCATAATGCTACCTCCTTTGGAAGGTCAAGCTCTCATTTGGTGATCGGAGGTAAAAAAGGTCAGCATCACCAGAGTAGGCGAGGATTTTCCACTTAGAGATTTAAGCATTTTACTTTTCTTTTGAAAATTGAAATCACAAGGGTGTGAGAGAACTATACTCACAAAGCTGTTCCCTGGGGTAGATTATTGGTCTGTGGAAAATTAATAAATAAATAAATGAATAAAAATAAAAAGAATTCATTGAACGGGAACGCTCTCTTTTCACCATCGGCTTTCACTCCTGGTCCCAATTTTTTTTTTTTGAAATGTCAGTTCTTTAGGGCAACAGTCCTAATTTTTGTTCAGCTCGGTGTAAGTAAATAGATCTGACTGTGAGTTTTTGTTCACGGATCCCAGGAGAGTGGCTTGCACGCTCAGCAAAGAGACCTCTCGCTGCAACCTCCCTCTAACATATTGATCAGGAATGGCTATTGGCGCAAGCCCTGTGAATAAAATGCTACTCTACTGAGTTCAATTCCCCACTGGGCGACTGAATGAAGAGACAAAACCTTTTAGACTGCTTTTCCTTTTCTTTCCAAAGTGCTATTTAGCTGCTAAGTTGAATGAAGCCAGTAGCAGGCACAGAGAGGAACAAAAATTGAAATGTCACCGTTGTGGAGCATGTCTGTGTATCTGTTTTTCTACCTGTCACTCAAACATTTCAGCCTCTGCAACAGAGCCAGGAGCAATCACAATGAGCTGCTTTATAAAACCAAAAGGTAAATGGTGTTGTTTTCTGACTCTACGCTCAGAGTCATTTGTTGACATCAAAGCGAGGAGGAAGCAGCTTGACATGTGCATCTAGAGACATTTCCCTGCTGGAAGCAATAATCCCCCTGACATTTGAAATTACTGGGACATGAAAAAGGAACAATGTTTATACAGATTTAGGGTTTGGAACGAGGACGTTTTGTATCCACATGATAGAAACAAGGATTTTCTTTTCTGTCTTTGTGACTGAGGGGGAACGGCTTCTTCATATTTTTAATAGTTCCAATTAGGTGCACTTCAGTGATTTAGTAAAAGGCTGTTTTTGTCATTTCCATCATTTTTTTAAATGATTATGCTTAAAAAAGTCCATTTGTTGTAAAACGAGACAGGCACTGGCATTCTGTTCCACCTTGTGTGTAAAGTAATTCAGATCGTTCAAAGTGAGAACCAGTAGAGAGATGCAGAAAAATAAAAGCCTTTACTCTTTTTGATGGCTCTTGGAACAGCCTCAGTTTGGAGAAACAGATGAATCCAGACCAGGCAGAATAAATGATGGGTAGTCTCAGGTCCTAAGTGGATTTCTGCTGTTCTAAAACATCATGACAACGTCTTCATAAACCTTTCTGTTGTCCTCAGGTTTGTTCTACAAACTAAATCCAATAATATGAAATTCCTGATATGGAGGACAACGTTTCTCATGACCAAACTGAGGAGAGATAAGGGGTGAATATTAAATATGGAGATCCATAGCTCCTGACCAACTAACTAGATATTCATCAAGATAAACTAAAATTAGCAGGTTTTCATTAAATGGCACTAAACCAAAACTATCATTTGGTTATTTAAAACATGTGGATTCTGTTGTTTTTGACATCTAACAGAGAATCATGGCTTATTAGTCTGTTTTATTTACATTTGCAGTGAGACTTACCATTCCTGTTTCTAAAGAGATGGAAGGCAGCCCTGTTTCCAGGCAGAGGTGTTATACACCGGGCCCACCACACACCCTTCACGAGGAGTTAGTGTAAATAATTGTGTAATGGTTCAGTAAAGGTTCATAAATACTGATTTCAATGACATATCTAAGGATGCAGAAACCCACTTTGTGATTGGCCTTGCCGTGACTAGCAGTTAGCACATCAATCCAGTCAGAATAAATCTGTTTCTCTAATGGGCTTGACACGCGGGAGGCGACATCATCTCTCCTCCATACATTTTCTATGAGACATGCACGACAAAGCGATAATAGCGAGTCTCCCTCCTGCTAATGATGCGTTCTAGTTGTCCTCGGAATTTCCAACCAATGACATAACAATCTCGTTTTGCTTTCCAGATTCCAACTCGGAAAAACCACATAAAACCAGAAAAAAACTTTTCAGCAACGTAACTATTGATAACAAGAATAAACAACAACTCGGTGCTGTTAAATAGCAAAAAGAAAAAAAGCAGGACATATAAATGATGAAAAAAATAAAGACGATAACAACTATGGTAGCACTGGGCACGGCCATCTTTAAAATGGTGATCTTGGGGTCCTCTGAAACATATGAGCTTGCAGCTCGGAATTTCGAGTTCATTGCGTAATTTCCGGTTAATTATCTCGAAAAAACAAGTTCCGAGGACAACTGGAATGCACCATAAGCGAAACGCGAAAAACGTGCATGTGAAATTTTGCGCTCGTGCATGTGTCGTGCTCAAGTGAGCCAGCGACGCGATACCAGAAAGTTAAGGAAATTTCAAATTTTCATCGCTGTCACTCGGACAAGGACCAATCAACGGAGGTTTTGTTGACTGACCAATGAGCGGACAGGATGCTTCTCAGTACATCTCCAGGCAAACATGGAGGAAAAGTTAATAGTTGCTGCTTTTTCAACTCTGAATTGCTTTAATAACCCAAAATTCCTTCCAATCTGGCCAATCAAAACAATGGAAGACTCGCTATTCGCCTTGAAACAGAGGCGTCGATGGTTTTGCCGCTGGCTGCTGCTGCATGTCGCCTCCCATGTGTCAGGCTATCAAAGCGATAGCGATGAGTTTCGCTGATCGCGTACGTTTGTCTCCTCCCGTGTGTCGAGCCCATAACCTTTCCTAGCCTCTACAGAAATCCAACTCAAAAGCTCTGAACTATGCCTTTAACGCTGAGCTTTATCTGATTTCATGGTTTCCCTGAGCTTTAGAAAGACGTTAGGTAGGCAAGTGATTTCCCATATATCATTTATTTATTTAGTAATTAATTTATTTGTGTATTAATCTATGAGCTATGTATTTAATATTAAATAATGCACAGTTCTCTTCATGAGATTTATGAGAAACGTCAGGCTTTCTCAGTGGTCCTTGGTTTTCTGTTTGGTTGGAATATAGGGCAGTACAGTCTGAGTGCTCTTGTCCGAGACAGTCTGTGTGCTGCTATTTCGTAAGAGTTTTTTGCGGCAGCCGGGATTTAAGAGACCTTTCCTGGGTAGTGTGTGAGCTCCTGTCATCCCCTTCACAGGCGAGGAGACGTAGGAAGGGTCCAGACAGTTATGGAGGAGCGAGTGCTCATAGGAAGAACGTCTGGGGGCAAGCGAGCTTCCCAGGAGGCTGGGCTCAGTGTCGCTATCTGGAGTAGCACAGCCACTCTTGTCCTCTTGTAACTCCTCTTGCTCCTCCTCCTCATCATCATCGCAGCACAATGCATGGTACAGAATTTTGTCACTGAAGCGAACCCTTTCTCTTGTGCCAGAAGTACGGGAGGTCTTTTGACTGTGCGTCGAGCTGCTGGCCTCCTCGCTGGACGAATCTGGAGTAATGATGCGCGGCCCGTTGGGGATGGGAAGCCCACCGTTCATCTGAGAGTAGACCGAGGCAGTGCTGGGGGGTGGCGTGGGCGTCTGGGTCTGGGTGGGGATGGTCTCACGGCCCATGTCGTGTCGTAGATCCCCTGACTGCTCACTACATCGGCGGGCGGCAGCACCTGCAGCCTCTAGGTAGCTGCAGAACTCCCAGCTGTCAGAGAGCACATCTGCATTGAGGAAGTCCAGTCTGAAGGCATCGCCCAGACCCCGCTCGCTGCTGGACGTGCTGCTGGCCGTGGCCACCGTCCAGTCATCTGGCTCCAGGTCAAAGTCAAAGTCAGACGTTAATTTATCGATTTGACCCACCACCTGGAGAGAAGAGAGCACACAGGAGAAGAGCTAATGAGACGTTTAGCACAGCAGATAGGAAAATGTGGAAAAGGACAAATTCTTCAATTTATTTATTTTTAGCAAGGCTAAAAATAAAATGTAATTGGCAGCAGTGGTGTAAACGTCTCACACACACACACAAACACACACACACACAAACACACACACACACACACACACACTTAGGAGTTACATAAATAATTATCTCTCAGGAACAAAGTGCCTGTAAAGACTAATAGAAGAACCCATTTAGAGAGAATGAATCAAAACTGAATTGTTTTAACTCTTTCTGTGCGTTGTGACACTTGACTCAATACTCCGTCACATGACATTTCCAGATGCTTTTCATGCTTGACAGCACTGATCTGCTCCCCCACTGGCAGGTTTAACAGAAGCAAAGATTTATTCAAAGCTGCTAATAGATCTGTGTTTGCCTTTACAAGAGTTTTATCCGTCAATCCTAAATTGTTTGTTAATGTGTTTGAAATTGGTTTGATTTCCTCCATGGCCTCCTGCAGACAGGTGTTTTAAATTGCCTCCATGCTAGATCAACACTAAATTAAATAGCCACTGAAATGAGGTTGTAACATTGAAAACGTGTCGTGACTCATCAAAGAGGATCTGAGACAAAGAAAGACGAGAAGAGAAGAAGGCTCACAGCTGAGGGGATAAAGCCACGCTTCTTTTGATTTCTACTGTAGCTTTCAGCGTGAATCAGAAAGAAAAAGACTTTAGCTTTAGTGTATGAATCTAAACCCGCTGCTTTTGAAGCTTGGACTTGGAGGTTCGTGTTAATTGCAGCATTTTTTTAGACCTTCATCAAAAGAGGAACATTTTCAGCTGCTGCATAAAAACCTAAAAGCATTTTTAGATGGTTTCCCCCAAATCTGACCTCAGCTTTTGTGATCAGCGCTGCTGAACAGGACGTCCTTCAGTTTAAACCACTCTGGTTTGTCGACACCTAAAACCCGCGCCCCCCTGTACGCGACACTTTAGCTCCTTCAATCAGCTCGCAACAATCCATCGTGAAAAGCAAACACTCAGTAACGGTGCCGCTTGTAAATGATACAAAACGATTCAGCAATTAAACACTGTGTTTGGACCTTTTTTCCAACATAATTGCAGGTGAGCAGCAGGGAAAATTTCTGCTTCACCCTGAGATTTGTGTAACGCAGGCCCATTTCTTCTCTGCCTCTGTAATTATTTGCAGTGTTTGCTTCTGTCAGGCTCTAATGATCACAAAATGAGTTTGATTGTATCACAACGCTAATCTTAGCTCTCCTTTGTGCACTTTTAGGAGAATTTACGTGTCAGATTCAGAGTTTCCTCATTATGGATGTTTCCATTATGTTCCGAAGAATAAAGACAAGATTACAAAAAGCAAACAAATGGAGCATTTCTCCTGAATGAAGTTTTACAGGATTTTACATTTGATGCATTTATTTATTTTTAGACTGAAGATTAAAAAATCAAAGATGTTAAAACAGGTCTTATTGAACTTATTGGAATCTGAAGGATTTCTAAATCTTCCATTGAAACTCCTGAAGTCTTTGCTGGTGTTAAGTCCGACCACCCCTGTTTGAATGGAGCTGTCTAACCTGCACGCGCTTCGTTGGCTCATCTCTCCGTGAGCTTCTCTGCAGATCTGCCAGACGCATCATCGTACACCTCACGAGTACCTGGACGCTGCTGTTCTCTTGGCAGACTGTCTGAGGGAATCAGCCTGTATGAATCCTCTAATCCTCGAATTACTCAACCTGTTTGCTGTGTGATTTGCAGACTTTTACTCATGCAGCCATTAATGGAAAATGCCTCCCAAGGCCAGAGGGAAGACTAAATTGCTTTGTTTACTTGATTACACAATTTAATTTAATCAGTGTATTTAAAAAATGATCAAGTGAATTTCACAGCATCAATATTACACCAAGGCTGCGGCTGATTGGTGGTTATAGACCTTTTTCACTTTTCCACACATTTTCACAGGGAACCGATGATGACGGGTAACGACGGGTGGCAGCTGCAGGGGGTGAGTAGCTAAATTAGTCAATAAATTAAAAATATTTGACAATGTCTGTGTTTAAGTTCTAAACACAAGCTTCCATGTCTTTATTTCCACTGATTTTCAGGAAATACAGAACTACTGTAAATGTCTTCAGGCAATACGACTAGAAGAAGGAGAAGCTGTCATTATAATGCTGTGGACTACATTGAAGCATGAACAAAATCAAATCCACAGGGAATATTAGACTGAAAGGGGGAATTAAACAATTCATCATCATCATCATCATCATAATAATAATAATATGTGGCTCCCACAAAAAGAAATTAGTTCTGACATTAAATAAAAGATTTATTGGATCCGCTTCATGGAAATGGTTGGACTAGATCAATGAGCTAACAGCTAGTCTGACTGGGGCAAAAAAATAAAACAAAAAAAAAAAAATGCTGCCATCTTAAAGCAGCATTCCGCAACATTGCAGTTATATGGTCTCTGTCGCCCTCTAGAGGCTTGCTGCGTAACGTCACTGTCGTAACATTAAATCTCTCTCTCGGGCATTAGAGGCATGTTTACATTCCTAATGTCGGGCAAAACAACGAAAACAAACTTTTCCACCTCCACACATTGAATAAATAGTTTTATCAGGACTGTATAACAACTTTATGCCCGACCAAACACAATAACCCTGGGGAAATCATTTATTACTTACCTAGCCATTAGCAGCACGGCTAGGTCAGAGTCCGTAGTTCATGCCGTTCTTTCTAAAAGAGCTCTTCAGCGAGGAAAAGACGGCCCAATAATAACTCTGGTCTTTGCTCTTGCTCTATCACGTTCTTCTTTTCTTTTCCTATATTCCTCTGATAAGGGATTTCTAGCTTTCTTTGGTGAATCTGCTGCTGCTACAGCGAGTCTACATTATACAATTATGGCAAGCCAAAGGGATAAAAAAATATGCATCCTAAACTCGCATTATGTCCGTCAAAACGCGCGTCTTGAACGTGCGTTTTGGCGGACATAATGCTCACTTTTAGAACACGCGAGTTTTTGCCCCTTTGGCGTCAAAACGTGCATTCAAGAAGCGCATTTAGAACACGCGCTTTTTTTATCCCTTTGGCTTGCCATATAGTGCCATAAAATGACACCCAGTCAGTTCTTCCGGCGCTACCCGAAGCACAAAAACTGCATAGCGCAGTAAACAGATGTGGGACCCCCCAACACTATCACAGGTATGAAAATTAACATAATAGATAATACTATGACGCAAAAACTTCACAAAAAAGCATCATTTTAAGGTGTAAAAGTTGCGGAATGTTGCTTTAACCAAACTCCAATCTCAGAAATGCATCACTTCATATAAAAGTAATATCTTATAATCTTTTACAACACTTTTCTTTTACATACATGGTGTAAACTCCTGCCTAACCGTCTGAGTGAAGTCACAAACGATATCCTACCATCGTAAAACTAGCATAGCTGTTTATGTAAAGCTAACTTCCTAAACCTTCACACCACCGTTGAATTTATGGTTAATGCAGAAGAAATATTGATATTCCTGCTGGAAGTGAAAACAGCTGCTGCTGCACTTACGTCTGCTAACAAATTGTTATAAAACTCAGTTAAAAACTGACGTGAAACTGATGGTGATAAAAGGGATTATAAAACGTGTTTGGATTAAAAGATGTGGCATTTTATAGGTTGCAGCTGTTTTAAAAGTAGAAGAAATGCAATTAAAACATTTTTACTTTCAGCTAAATTTGAACAAAAACATGGTTACAGTGTTTCTGGCTTTAACGACAAAGGTTTGTTATTTTTATCACTCTTTCATGTCAACCTAAAAAGTCAGAATTTCAGAATTTGCATGGCTCACTGGCCATTTGTGCCATCCTTAGTGATTATTTTAGCATCATGACGGTTTTAACTGGACCTGCTAACAATCTTCGCTTCATGTGGTGCATTTTTCTTCCAGTCAGAGGTTGTGAGATGAAGCAGCAGCAGAGCCGAGCGCTCTGACTCAAAGAATGAATGAGCACGTCAGGAAAAAGTCATTATCCATCCCTGCTGTTCCTTTGAAACAGGAAATATGTTATAAAAATTACAATGATCAAAAATAGAAAGTGAAAATAAACATTTCTGTCTACTGTTCATCCACCCAAGTCCAGTTTGTGTTTGGTAGGTGTTACGTACCCTGTGGGTTCGTATATTGTGTATTTGTGGGGAGATCTGTTTATGTGTTGTAGCTCGCCCACTCCTCCCTCACCATGGACGGAACCTTTGAAGACCCGGACCGAGATCTGGCTATCGGGTCCCTTCCTGTTTGGTCCACCTCCCTCGCCTGGCAACGGACACAACTTCCGGGGAAACAACTCTGCTGCCGGTCCTCGCCGCAGCTGCTGGACATTTCGCAAATTAGCGGTTGTTCAAACAAAAGAACCCCGTCCGCCAGCAGACAGGAGAGCTGTTCTGAGCAGTGAGCAGTCTCTCCCCCGCCGACTGGTTGGGCTGTTGGTGCCGAGTTCGGACGTTGAACTGAGACCTTACCCGGTGAAAGCTAAGCTAAGTTGTTTTGTGTGAACTTACCCGATGAAAGCTAAGCTAATTTGTTTTGTAGTGAAATAATAACCGGTGAAAGCCGTAAGGAAAATAAGTTGTTATTGTTGCTGACCTGGGGAGAACCGTTTGAGAGAACTCTGTGCATTGTTTGTGGTCTGGTTAAAGCTGTTACAGCGTATTAGTGGAGGGGCTCCTCCTGGTTTAAGTTAGAAGCTGTTTGGGGAATTTCTCTTTTGGTTCAGTTGCCCTGGTGGCGTGTGGTACCTTTTCTTGGTTGTCTTTTTGGCCCAGTTAGCTGGGACCCCTTTTGTTAGATTCCTTTATTTTCCTGGTTGTGCTATATCCCTCGAGGCTGTGTTATTTGATTCCTGTTAGTTTACCCGGCCTCCTGGATGATCCCATGTGGATGTGGATTTTGTTGTGAAAATAAACCTGATCATTGTTTTTACTTTACTTTTGTGTTACCTGCCTCTTCTTACGGACAACGAGCCTGTAAAACCCAGAAGGGGTGGTAACATAATGGGGGCTCGTTCGGGATCTTAAAGGGCCCATAGTTGACTTGTGTATATCCCTGGTTTTATTCAGATTTGGGTCTGTGACCCGAGAAGAGGTTTTTTTTTCATGATCAGGTTTGTTTGGTCTGTAGGTGACCAGGTACCTTAAAAATGTTTAATTTGGAGAGATTTTTAGAGGCACCCTCAGTGGGACAGATTGAGAAATGCTTAAAAAGTGATTTAGTGGAAATAGCGGAACACTTCAGCATACAGGGGGCACAACAAATGCTGAAGAAGGATCTGATTACTCAGATAGTTTCCACGATGGAAACGTTGAATTTGCTGCCCACCGAAAATGTGAAAGAGACTGTGAAAGATGACACAGCGCCACCCGCTGATGGAGAGGGGACCGCCCGCGCGGATGCTGTGGCTGGAGGGGCAGAGGACGTTCCAGCCGTCGGAGAGACTGCTACCACTCCAGAAGGACGTATGACTCCTCCTCCTACTGTAATCATGCCACGTATTGATCCACCCTCTCTTAGCCCTCCAGGCTCTCCAGGAAAGGCTCGTGTCCAGTTAAGGTTGGCCCGCCTTAAGTACGAGGCTGAAGAAAAGGCCCAGATCCGACAGATGGAGCTGGAGCTGCGACGATTGGAGATCGAAGCCGACACCAAAATCAAGCTTCGTAAGCTTGAACTAGAAAGACAGTCCCCGCCTCCGCGGGAGACACCTGTGAAAGAGACAAAACCTGCTGCTGCCGTTGAGGAAGCTGGTAAAAGAGACGTCAGTAAGTGCATTATGTTGATGCCGCCGTTCAGAGAAGCTGAAGTGGACAGCTATTTCCCGGCTTTTGAACGCATTGCTACGGCCCTTGATTGGCCACGTGAGGTATGGTCTTTGTTGTTACAATCTAAACTAAGCGGAAAAGCTCAAGAAGTGATTGCTTCTCTATCTGTGAAAGATAGTCTAGACTATGATTGTGTGAAAAGTCCCATTTTGCAGGCATATGAACTGGTACCTGAAGCCTACCGACAAAAATTCAGAGCTTGTAAAAAGAAAATGTTTGATCAGTCGTTTGTGGAGTTTTCACGAGAAAAAGCTACCTTGTTTGATAAATGGCTTTCTTCTTCAAAAGCCACCTCCTTTAGTACCCTCAAGGAGTTAATCCTTTTAGAGGAATTTAAACGGTGCTTACCCGAGCGTATTGTGTTGTATTTAAACGAACAAAAAGTAACTACCCTGTCTTCTGCTGCCCTTCTAGCTGATGAATTTTCACTTACCCATAGAGTTAGCAGAGACAGCCACCAGAGGGAGATCAGACGTACCCCTCCGGTAAAGCCTACAGTACCCTCCTCTCAGGTACCCCTGAGTTCTCCACGATGTTTCTACTGTCACAATGTGGGTCACATCGTAAAAGATTGTTTGATTTTAAAACGTAAAAACAACCGAGGAGAATCCACAAAACGTGAGGTTGCTTTTGTAAAGAAACGGATAACGCAACCTGAGACAACCTGTGATGTTGAGAAATGTTTTAAACCATTTGTGTTTGAAGGAACTGTCAATGTGCCTGTTGCTGATCAACTTCCTGTTCCTGTAAAAATCCTACGAGATACCGGTGCTTCCCAAACTCTCATTCTTGAGAGTGCGCTGCCGTTTAGTGAGACCAGTTTTACTGGTGTGTCTGTATTATTGAAAAGTCTTGATGCCAACGTTTCACGCCCATTACATAGAGTTAACCTCACCTGTGACTTGATTAGTGGTGTTTTTGAGATGGCTGTGTGTCCCACACTCCCCATTTCAGGTGTAGCTATGCTACTAGGAAATGATGTTGCTGGAGGTACTGTGATTCCTGCTATGCAGGTAGTTAACGATCCCACTACCTCTGGGCTGCCATGTGTGAATTCTCCCCCAGGGGTCTTTCCTGCGTGTGCTGTTACTCGGTCACAGGCTAAAAAGGAAGTTGACCCTGTAGTGGATGTGCACAAACTGTTTGACGGATATGATGAGGAGGAAGTCTCCGTCCTTGAGACCAGCAAAATGAGTTCTTTTACTGTTCCAGATCCAACTGAGAGCCGGAACCAGAACGATGATTCCCCTGTCCTCCCTCTAACACGAACAACTTTGATGGATGCACAGAAACTAGATAAAACCTTAACTAAATGTTTTTCGGATGTACATAGCAGTGTACAAAGAAACGCCGGGTATTACTTAGAAAACAAGGTGTTAATGCGTTTCTGGGACAACCCAAAAGCGAAAGGTGCCCCATGGGGAAGAGTCAACCAGATTGTTATCCCTCAACGATTCCGACAAAGAATCTTAGAAATGGCCCATAGTAGCCAGTGGTCGGGACACCTAGGGATAAATAAAACGTATCAGGTCATTATGGACCAATTTTTTTGGCCTGGAATAAAAAAGGATGTTGTGCTGTTTTGTAGGAGGTGTCACATCTGCCAGCTGACGGGAAAGCCCAATCAAGCGCCCGCTCCTGCTCCGTTACACCCCATACCCGTGGTAGGAAACCCTTTCGATACAGTGGTTGTGGACTGTGTGGGACCACTTCCCCGTACCAAGTCGGGGAAACGGTTTTTATTGACAATCATGTGTAGTGCGACACGTTTTCCTGAGGCTATTCCTCTACCTTCTATCACTACAAAATCTGTTGTAAAAGCCTTGACCAGCTATTTTTCGGTGTTTGGTTTGCCCCGTGTGTTACAAACTGATCAAGGGTCAAACTTTAAGTCAAAAATCTTTCAGAGTGTTGCTAATCTTCTGGGTATCAAGCATATAATGTCGTCAGCCTACCACCCGGAGTCACAGGGAGTATTAGAACGCTGGCACCAAACCTTAAAAAGTATGCTAAGAAAGTATTGTTATGAGACAGGCAGATCATGGGATGAAGGTATCCCTTTTGTCCTGTTTGCAGCTCGTGAAGCACCCCAGGAGTCCTTAGGATTTAGTCCAGCCCAGCTAGTGTTTGGACACACCCCTCGAGGACCTTTAAAGGCCTTGAAGGAGAGATTTCTGCAGTCGGATGTTTTACCACTGACAAATGTCAACAAGTATGTCAAGATGTTCCAACGTCGGTTACATGAAGCAAATAAGTTAGCTCGAGAGAACCTTAAAATGGCTCAAAATAGCATGAAACAGTGTTTTGATAAACGGGCTACCCCACGGCATTTTAAACTGGGAGATCAAGTTTTGGTTCTTGATCCTCTAGCCAAAGACTCTGTGTCGGCTAAATATGAGGGCCCTTTTACCGTCAGTGAGAAATTGACTGATACTAATTATGTCATTCACACCCCCCTTCGCAGAAAGAAGTCCCGAGTGTGCCACATAAACATGCTGAGAGCCTATCATTCCTCCCAGCCTCCTCCATCGGCTGATGGCATTGGTGCACCAGTGTGCGCAGCTAGTGTTACCTTGCCCCGTCCACAACCTGAGGATGATGTTCAGCCCCCTCCGTGTGTGCAACCTCGACTTGAAAACTCGGAAATGTTGACACACTTGGATGAACTGTGTGCTCACCTATCAGAACCCATGAAACACGATTTGGTGGACTTGATTAACTCACATTTGTGTTTGTTTTCAGACACGCCGACACGCACAAATGTGACGAGTCATGACGTTGTCCTGCAGTGTCCACAGCCCATCAAGCAGCACCCGTATCGGGCAAGTGCCGTAAAACGGAGTTTAATGAAACAAGAAACTGAGTATTTGGTACGAAATGGTTTAGCCGTTCCTAGTTCCAGTCCATGGAGTTCGCCGTGCATCATAGAGAAAAAACCGGATGGTACTCCACGGTTCATTACAGATTACCGAAAAGTCAATACGGTCACCATACCTGACTCATATCCATTACCTAGGATTGATGATTGTATAGATAATGTAGGTCAGTCCACTTTTGTTTCAAAAATAGACCTTTTGAAAGGCTATTGGCAAGTCCCGTTAACTCCACTTGCCTCAGAAGTGTCTGCCTTTGTTACCCCCGACACCTTCTTACAATATACAGTTATGCCCTTTGGTATGCGAAACGCTCCTGCCACATTTCAACGATTAATAAACACTGTCACAGAGGGGTTAAAGAACTGCAGTGCTTATTTAGATGACCTTGTGATCCACACTCCTGTCTCT
>SSNS01000217.1:14801-26881 GCA_006937985.1 Aphyosemion australe
TGAAGACCCGGACCGAGATCTGGCTATCGGGTCCCTTCCTGTTTGGTCCGCCTCCGTCGCCTGGCAACGGACACAACTTCCGGGGAAACAACTCTGCTGCCGGTCCTCGCCGCAGCTGCTGGACATTTCGCAAATTAGCGGTTGTTCAAACAAAAGAACCCCGTCCGCCAGCAGACAGGAGAGCTGTTCTGAGCAGTGAGCAGTCTCTCCCCCGCCGACTGGTTGGGCTGTTGGTGCCGAGTTCGGACGTTGAACTGAGACCTTACCCGGTGAAAGCTAAGCTAAGTTGTTTTGTGTGAACTTACCCGATGAAAGCTAAGCTAATTTGTTTTGTAGTGAAATAATAACCGGTGAAAGCCGTAAGGAAAATAAGTTGTTATTGTTGCTGACCTGGGGAGAACCGTTTGAGAGAACTCTGTGCATTGTTTGTGGTCTGGTTAAAGCTGTTACAGCTTATTAGTGGAGGGGCTCCTCCTGGTTTAAGTTAGAAGCTGTTTGGGGAATTTCTCTTTTGGTTCAGTTGCCCTGGTGGCGTGTGGTACCTTTTCTTGGTTGTCTTTTTGGCCCAGTTAGCTGGGACCCCTTTTGTTAGATTCCTTTATTTTCCTGGTTGTGCTATATCCCTCGAGGCTGTGTTATTTGATTCCTGTTAGTTTACCCGGCCTCCTGGATGATCCCATGTGGATGTGGATTTTGTTGTGAAAATAAACCTGATCATTGTTTTTACTTTACTTTTGTGTTACCTGCCTCTTACGGACAACGAGCCTGTAAAACCCAGAAGGGGTGGTAACAGTAGGAAATTTCTTCTCAATATTTCACTTATAGCAGCTCATTCTTCAATAAATCAGATATTATTTTGAACAACTGATGATAAAAATTATATCTGATCAGTAAAATAAAACAACTTTCCTGCATTAAATAATTAGAAAACTAAAGAGTAGAATTGATGTTTTACATTTGCCTCAGTAGAGGTCTAAGAGAGTAATTGGTTATACAGATGTGGACAAAATTGTTGGTACCCTGAACTTCAGTCACAGGAACATCTAGCTGCTTGGAGATGGTCTTAAGTCCTTTACCTTCAACATGCTTGTCTATAAATTTCTTTCTGATCTCCTGAGAAAATGCTTTCCTTCGCTTCCTCTGGTCCATGCTGAGTGTGGTACACACCATGTCACCAAACAACACAATATCTATGTTTACATGCGCCAAATTTCCCCTATCCGATTCCCAAATCTCTGTTTACATGGACACTAACTGAAATGATCCGATCATGCCGTGATGCATGCAGCATAGGTTGAGCATGCGCAGAGTTGTCTTTCCCGGAAGAAAAATTGTAAACAAACGCCATCTTGTCCGCGTGTCTTTTCCCTTGCATTTTATTTTCTTATTCTTTAGCTTCGGTGAATTCAATTCAATTCATTTTATTTATATAGCGCCAAATCATAACAAGAGTCGTCTCAAGGCACTTCACAAAGTAAACATTCCAATACAGTTCAGTTCATTAAGCCAGTCCTATATAAGGATTCCCGCTTCCTGCATCTTTAGATGCACTTGACTGTGTAACCTAGCATTTTTAGCCAGACCACTTCTGTTTACCACCCACCATGTTTTCGACCTGTCCTGAGTGTCTGCAGAGGCGGAAAGACACCACGCTGGAGTTGCACACATGCGCAGTGGGCATTACTTTACTCCAACAATCCGAATGGCTGTCAACATTGACGTCAATCGGCTTGATGATCGGCCAAAACCACCTCTCTCAATTGGAATGAAATCGGAATTCATTCTGATCGGGTCGAATTGGATCAGAATATTCCGATTGACATGTTTACATGACAAATTTTTTGATCTGACAGGACATTCACTCCAATTACTTGTGCCCAAGTAAACATAGCTAATGACTACCTGGAGCCCTATATATAGGCCCACTGACTGATTACAAGATTGTAGACACCTGTGATGCTAATTAGTGGACATACGTTGAATTAACACGTCCCTTTGGTCACATTATTTTCAGTCTTTTCTAGGGGTACCATCATTGAGCAGGCAGCTCAACGTTCTGATCAATCACCTCCTTTGTTGGTTTTTCTGACACGTTTCCTCTGTTCCTGATGCGGTGATGGCTGCTCCTCCTCGCTGAATGAAGAGACGGAGTTAATGGAAAGCACGAGTGAGGAGAAACTTTTTTTTTATTCTGACAGCTTAATTCATTTGACCATAAACAGTGTTAAACTGTATGGTAAAATTATAATTCTTGTCAATCATTTTCAGTGGTAGAGTGTTGATCACTAAATGAAAGTTAATTCATAACATTTTAGAGCATGTAGCTGATCCATCTTACTTTTTCTACATAAAATGATATGTGTGATTCTAATTTTAAGTGATTTCTTGATATTCTTTTCCTGTTTTATTGCGCACCATCAGCCAGCAGCCATGAGTCAACTGTGTTCACAGCACCTGATCAAGTCAGAGCTCAGTCAGTTCACAGCTCTCAGAGGTGCTTTAAAAGAGAAGTTGCCTCAGCAGCATCAGGCGAGGGTTTATTACTGTACCTCAACACCTGTCTGAGATGATTGGGCTGGGTAATTGAGGGTCAGAGTGAAAGAGAGCTCTTTGAGCCTTGTCTGTGACAGAAAGTTAGAGTGATGGCAATGACAGGCCACAATAATCTACCACAGGACCATGGTCAGTAATGTAAAAGCTCTTGAAGAGCCTCCTCTTTGGCAGAGCTGTGATTTAGGAAATAGAATCACTACCATTGACTGTTATTTAGACCTTGACAGTCTATTGACTCTTTAATATATAGTGATTTTTTTCCAGGCAAGACATTAAAAAGGACATTATGGTGAATATGATTATACTGCATTGCTGTTTTTAATAACCTGGTTCCTATAAAGCTCTGCTACAGCATCTCTGGTGTCTCAGAGCTTCACCTCATCTCTCAGACCAGCAGCTCCCAAACATTTCATCCTGTGACCTAAAAAAGGCTGCTGATGAAACTCACAAGCCCAACTATCACCCAGCACAATTATTACTGTAAATGTAGAAACCCCACACAAGCATGTGCTACAACTGCACCACCATGCAGCCTTTGTTGTTATCAGTAACCAGCTTTAAAGATGTGGAACACTGAAAAAACATTTTTTAAGTTTTTCATGCAGGCTGAACATGAAAATCGTCTCCTACACCTATCTTCTGCATTAGCTTCTGATTAGTGATGATGTTCACGAACAAATCAAATTTTTTTATCGGCTTTTCAAAGTGAACGAAGAGACCCGAGTCATTGTAGAGAACTGTTCATCTTGTCTCCCAGTAACGTGCCAGTTTTTCTTTTGAACGGCTCTTTGAGGTAAATGTCTCTCAAATGAATGGCTCCCTTCAAAGAGCCATAAGTCCCATCACTACTTCTGATAGAAAAGCCTGACAGATCTACGTCACACTGTCACTTAACATTCATGGACTCACCCATCTTAACTCACGACGGGGAAGGCTGTTGTTGGTTTAGCGTCCAGGAAACAGCAGAGAACGTCTGGGCTGGTAGAAGCTAACCGTTAGCATTAGCAACTCCACCACACAGCAGAACTCCTCCAGGCTTGTGTTATTTGTGGAGATAAAACATCAACGTTGCAGAGCAAACAGAGTCAGTGGTAGAGTCGTGTTGCTGTTAGCCAATCAGAGGAGAGATGTCCAAAAATAATGAAGTAAGACTCCAAATCCTGCTGTCTGAAGCTACTTTCTCCTCCAGCTGACATAGGCCCAATTCCAATACTCGCACTTCCACCCTTGCGGCCTTTAATTGCGCGTTCCCGGCGAGGGGTGCGAGTGCCTAGGGTGTCCCGATTCTCAAGTGCAGAAGGTGACCATGCCCCTTTTGCACCCTTAATCCGCACTTCGCCCAAGTTTGCATCGATGCGGACTTCGGGCAAGGGTATTTCCTACAATCCATTGCTGCGTGGGAAGTTTGAGAAGAAGGCGGAGCAATGGCTCAAGTGCCTTTTCTGCAAACATGTATTTTCAAATGAAAGAAGTTCATTTTAAGATGATTAAAGATATTTATTCATGCTCTGAATGTTTTAGACTAAGATTGAATGTGGACAGTAATGAATGTAACTGTTGTTTGTTTGAAAGTTGTTAATAAAGGTTTTTAATAAAGCAGCAAAAACAACGACCGGCACCCCAGCATGCGTCACGGTCAATCCCTGTCCCAATTCAGCACACTTGTGTACTACGCACTCGAAGCCTTACTGCGCACCTCCTCTAAGTGCACTTCACAGAAGGGCGTAGGGCACAGTGCGAATATTGGGATTGGGCCTTGTACTTCCTGAAACTGGTGCACCAGAGCTTTGTTTCCCCTGAGTATGACTTACAAGGCATTTATTCCTACTAGAGACCACTGCAGATGTGTTCAACACCTTTAAAATGAATGTATTTTAGAAATATCTATCTGTAGACTTCAGTGGGTGTTTCTCCACTCAGAGTGGGCTCCCAACGCTGACTTTAGGGAGTACAGACATGCTTCGTTGCTTAATATTTGTTTATTTTATTTTTTGGAACATTGGAGGACACATTTTCCCCTCCGCTCTTAAAATATAGGAATATGTTTGTCAGAAATAAGAATTTAGTTTGATCTCAGGGGAAATAAAAGCATTTGTTCTTAATGGTAATTTTAAAGAATGACACATATTTTTTTTATTTAGGCTGTTTTTGCTGGCAGAATTCAAGCCACTATTGTGGATTGTTAACATTTTTTATAACAAGAACAAAAGATCTAAAACATAAAAAAAAACATAAAATGTGTTGTAGTAAAAGAATGTTTTTTCTGTATTTAATACAATTTAAAGATGTAGAGCGTTAGAGATGTGCAGAAATATTAATATTTCAAAACTAATGGTTTACCTATAGAAATATGAATATATTTGTATGTGTTGTGATCAGGAGTAGACCAATATGTCGGGCCGATATTTACCATGTTTTAATATATCAGCTGATCTTTAGAAGAGCCGGTTTGAAGTCAGGCATGTCTATGTTTCTGACAAACATCTGTATAATAAAAACAGAATTTTTATTAACCTATTAATACTTTAGTCACATTATTGGTTTGTTTGATTAACTTTGGTTAAATGTTTAGTTTTAGCACAGTCAGGTTAATTCAGAGTTCAAAAACTGATTCAGGTTCAGAAATATGCATCAGCTGTTCTTAGAAACATTTTAGCATTTAAATAAAATGGACACCATCCCAAAGATCGGCTGACCACGGCCTCTACACGTCAGCCTCGATATCAGCAAACGCAAAAGCCATGTCGGTCCATCTCTAAGTGTGATGCTCTTATTATCTTAACTTATCTAGTTGCTTTTCTCACTTCCAGCTCTGCATGATTGGGTTTCATCTCCCACACTCGTCTTGCTAATTGAAAATATACTGGAACATCACGACGAGTAGAAGGTTATTTAAACAAACACTCAGAGGTCACCGAATGTGAGGACTGTGGAGTTAAAGTGGCTCTGATGAAGCAGAATATTTAACACATCTAATTACTCTGATCTTTAAACAGTTTTGATGTGTATTAATGACATTCTGTATGAGAAGAGTTTGGTTCACTGCTGAGTAAACAGATGGAAATTGCCACCCTCCCCTAGTCTTACATAAAAGTGCATCTTTAACATGTTCCTAATGATGTGATCGTGTTTCTACATTCATATTCTAGTATTTACCGGAAAATAAAAACACAGCTTTGAAATGTGACATCTGTAATGATGGAGTTTGTACATATGTAAAAAATGAATCAGGTGTGATTTTCCAAACTAAATCAGACGTAACACCCTGGGTGGGTTCATCTGAAATGCCAGTGAATTTTCTGTGCATCGCTTCATTACTCTATATTCAAGCGGTTTCTCTCCATCTGTTACTGTGCCAGCCATTCTTCCAGGAGTCATTTTTCAGAGCAGAGTGTGTGAGATTTTTTGCAGAGCTTGTTTGGTTATTATGCAGCATCCTGCATGGCTTAGCTTTTTTTTTCTAGAAAATCTGAAATGTTCATTTGAGCCCTTCAAATAAATCAAAACAAGCGTTATTCCTTTCTCAACATGCCTCAGAAGATTTCCATCTCATCCCTACACTGCTGTTCCTGTTCTGGAAGCATTTATTGCCCGTTTGAAGGTCTCAGCAATTATCAAAATGGCCCTGCATGCTGGTTTCATGAGTAAATCAGTCACAAATATTGTTTTAATGCAGTTAACTCCTGCAGTTCTGCAGGTTTTTTTCTATCTTCATTTCCCCTCAATTTAATTCTCCTCAAGACAAGAGCAGGGATGTATCCTGGCCACTTACGTTGTTGTGATACGTTTTATCTTTTCCCCCAGAAGCTAATTTATCATCCCCGGCTTACTCCGAAAGAACATATTTACTGCTTACCCAAGAAAAAAAAACTGTCCAAACTCCCGTAACCATTTGCAATCTTTTCCAGACATCTTATTCTGTAGTGGATGAAGCAGCATTTGAGGAGTTTCTAAAGTACTTTGCATCAGAGAACCTAAAAACGCTAAACATATCTGCTCAGAAACAGCCTGGCTTGGAGCTTTGGACCATTACAACTAAAGTTCAAAGCAGATCTGTGGAGAAGGTCCTGTTTATTTGATACCGTGCACATCTGGAACCCACAAACCTAGAAAAGGGGCACATGAAAACCTGGCTCAGAGAAGCTTTTTTATAAGATTAATAAACAAATAAATAATAAATGAATAAACTTAACATATTTTGAATATTTCAGCTTAAACTGGCTGATTTTCCTGATGCAAAAACATAAAGTCCATTATGATAATGATTTATGACAAAATACTGCATCGAACCACATTAAAACACCTTCTGTATTTCTCACAGATTTAAATATGTTTTTGTTAAAATCTGGACAAACAGAAATTCCCATACGTTTAGTGGAAAAAGCCCTGGCATATGTGTTTTCCCCACCATATTCCAATAGATTCACGCCGTTGTCATACATAATAGATCATGGAAACTAGAATATGAGTAAATACTTCTTGTTTGCTCGTATGAGTATTTCTATCTGCAGGCTGCAGCCGCAGATAAAATGGTTGCTTTATAAAAATATATATATTTTTCTCTACATCATCACAAATATCGTTACCACGCATGATCTAGACATATACCCTGACCCTTAGACTGAACAAGGCAAGATGGGTTTCCTTATTTCTGTTTTCGTGAAGCACTTCCAGCTGCTGCTCTTCGTTAGCACATCATATCCCGTTACACTCCATGAGATCATCTCCCCTGTATGTTTCTGCTGAGATGTCAGCAGGGCTAATCTCTTTTGCTTACTCTTCAAGTTAAGTATATTTAATGTGGTTCATATTCCAGCATATTGACTCTGCAGAGATGCGGTAAGTGAGTGAGTGGACGGCTTACTGAGAAGCCAGGGGGTCCTGATTTGGGTCAGGCGATCTTGATTGGTGAGATGCGTTGTGTGGTGTTGGCACAGGGATGAAGTGTCCTTTGAAGTGTTCGCTGGAAGCATTTGGTGTAATTATCCTGTCATGAGAGTCGCTATAAGCTCGAGACTTCATTAGGCACAAGCCTCTTGCTTTTTCATCTTTTTCCCAGAAAAAAAAACACACTTATCTTTTTGGAGGCCTTAGAGTGCTAAACAACATGGTGATGAGTGGCCAGTACCTCCTGACAACTCACTAATCAAAAACATCACCGTATAATGGGCCTCATTTATCCCTCAGGGGTTTAAAAAAGGTAGACTTCATCAATCCTTGAGGTTTTGGAATCCAGCAGCATCCTTCCCCAAATTTAGATCATTAGATTGGACAGACTCATTTAACAGCTGTAGGGCAAATTTGGGAGGTTTATACTATCAGCCTGGAGAGGTTATGGGTTGTACAATCAGGGAGGGAGCAAGATGGAGACAGCAACAGGGAGGAAGCAAATGCAGCATGTGTTGTTGCTGGCAGAGCACACTGATCATTTATTGAGGTTCTCCTTCGTTGCTCGAATCCGTGCTGAGAGGCCTAGTGCCGGTAATGACCAGAAAAAGATGGCAGGGCCACGCTACAGGGCTCCTCAGTCTGTCTGTTTCCCTGAGATAGCAGGCGGATTAGGCCTGTGTACCGCTGGGTCATGCTGCTCACATGTGAGGAAAAAAACGTGCATGAGTGTATCCAGGTCACCCCTTAATGACTCGCTAGTTTTTAACTAGTTACTGTTTTTTTGCAGGTGAAGGTATAAAGGTCCTGCTGATCATCTATAGACATGAGTTCATGCCTGTGGAGGGTTATAGTACATAGATTGGACCTATGCCGGAAAATTGAGAGGAACTCTTGAGCAGATAGGAGAAGGAAGTGGGAGCTGGCTCAGTCCAGTCCAATAGTAAATCCTTCATCCTAATACCTCAAACTGCCAGTTTGTCTTCAGGCCAAACCAGTGAGAAAACAAGCAGCTGCAAAAATAAATAAATAAAACACAAAACAGGTTCACATCTACATGGTCATTCAGTTTTTTTTCTGATTATTTCTCCTAATTTCTGTAAAGGAAGATATTTTTAGAGTCCTTTAAGCTCCAATTAATTTGATTCTTCCACAATAACAAAGTCTCAAATATTTATTTCTGGGGCAGTAAATCAGTGTAAACATGTTAGTATACAGAAATATAACAGCATAATAAAGCAGTTTTTCCAGGCTGTCAAAGCCAGTTTGAATCACACGCTGCGTACAGTCAAACGAGCGGCTAATTCAGACCGAAGAAAAAATATTTAGAAGCATCTCATTACAGACCGATTATGTTGGAATAATTGATTTGTGTGCATTTTGGGGTTTGAGTTGTTTATTAGCCGTGGAGATTCGTCGACCAAAGCAAACAGCAGCGTTAGTAGTCCGAGGTGTAAATCCAATGAAACCATTTGGTCGGTAAGATGAAGCAACTAACAATCAGGCTCAGAAACTGGATGTTCTTTTGTTTTTTCTTCAATCACACAACATTTTCTGCTCATTTGGGGTCCACTCCCATTTTTACTATAAATACATCCCTTGGACAGATAATTAATTCCTTTCATAGTGTCTCCCAGCACCCCCATGGCCTAGAAACAACTATTGACCATTTGCACCTACGTCACCTAATCACGTGGGTCCGCCACATTGGTTGGCAAAAGTATGTAAACAGTCAGTGACACGAGTACTAAATAAAGGGGAAAGTAGTGCCTGAAATTGTTTTTTTGTTGTTGTCATGGTTGTTTTTTGCGATGTTTAGCCTGGCTTCAACTAGTTCAAGCTCAGTTCACTTGTGGGAAGATTTAGCGCACCTAGGTGGGGCTCATAGAGAGCAGTATTTACTAAAGTTACGTGTTAGCTAGCTTATGAACGCTTGCCAGAATTCACCCCGCTGGATTTATAGCATTATGTGATAAACAACTTGTAAATTATACTCGTTTTTTTTATATAACTTTGATGGAGACTGACGACGGAGATGAACCGCAGCGATCATTAAAACGACTAGCAGCCCTCAAAGTATTTCTGAATTTGCAGCGAACACGTTTTACCAGGTAAGATTAGCGCTTATATAGTTAAATGTGATGTGTTTATAATTATTGATCATCCTAATGGATGGAAAAAGTTCAGATCCGTACCAGTTTTTGTCGCTGGGGGGGATGAGACAAGATATCTCATAACGGCGATGCTCATCATACTAAATAAATACCGCAATTTTAACACGTAATCCTACATGGAAACAATATTATTGTAAATAATTATCTCTCATTTCACTACAGTGGACGGTATTGCAGATTCTACATGGTGAAATACCCATCCTTCTTGTCTGTTAGTGCAGCCAACCGCGCAGCCAACTATTATCATTTTACTGTAAAATCACCTAAATAAAACCAATAAAATGCTACAAACTGGCTTGTTTTGACTAGCTTCACTGCAGTTTCAACGTGTGTAAACGGTCTTTTTGCCAACCATCATGGCAAAGGGGGTGGTCCCATGAGCGTCATGACGACACGTGCAAATGGTCAATAATGTCTCCCACCACCTATATGCAGATGACATTCAGCTGTACTGCTCCTTTAAGGATTCTGAGCTCTATAAACTACTAGATCACTAGCTGGCTAGAAGATAACTTCCTTCAGTTAAACTCTGAAAAGACTGAATGTCTGATCATTGCCCCTGAGAGCATGGCTCCTCTGATTAGTCAACAACTTGGTTTTTAGCTTCTGCTGTCAAGTCAAACATGAGAAATTTGGGTGTCTTTGACCAATCAATGTCTCTTGAAGGCCACTCAAAAACGCTGGTCCGAAACTGTTTTTCTCATTTGAGAAATATCTCCAGACTACGAAGGTTGGTGTCAAAACATGAAATTGAAATGGTTATCCATGCCTTTATCTCCTCCCGTCTAGATTACTGTAACACACTTTCCATGTGTTTTAAAGCCACAATGGCAACTCTGCAAAACAAGCTAGCTTTTAAATACAGTCACAAAACTCTCACCCCTCCCATCATCCCTAGGCCACACCCCCTTGATACGGAACATCGCCACAGTAAAAAGATAAACACCAGTCACTGTTGTCTAGGTCCAAACGTCTTCTGTAGTCCGTGACTTCAAATGGTGTTTTCCTTTTTCAGACTCTAGTTTGTCCTAAAGTTGAAGTGGTAGCTGCCGGCTGTTTCTCCTTCTCTGATATTATTGAGCGGAGAACCTCTCACACCAGTGGTGTTCTGTTGCTAAAAACGTGAGTGTGTGATGAGTGGAGAACCCAGGGAAGTGCGACGGTTCGACGTCTCAGGGAAGATACCCGAGGAGAGGGGTGACTGTTCTGTGACCGTGTTTGCGTTCAGAACCTAGCTATTATCCTTTATCAATAAGTAGAATATAGTAAACAATTAGCCATTACAGTGATTCAGACAGGAATCATATTTTCAGAGCACCCTCAGACACATGCGTTTAGCTGCTAAACCCTGTGAACTAATGTCGTGCACTTTTGGAGAGCAGTGATTTCCATGGAAAATCACCTCATACTGATTGGATATTTTCAGGTCTGGTCCTGCGCCAAAAAACATTTATGTTCCAGGACTGAAACCACTTTGCCAATTACAGCTCATGCTAAAAGCAGATTTATTTTCACTTGTAACATCTGGAGCTGTTTAGGAACTTCTTGTCAGCTTGTTCCACTTGTGTAACATATTTCTATGGAACACATTCATGTCTTAAAGAAAAAAAACTCCCCAGACTTTCTGAGCAACATCTGAGTTGATTAGCACTTCTCATTATCACTCATGTGCAGCCACACACAGCCATCACTGCCTTCATCGTAAACAAAGATGAAGCTGCAAAAACCCTCTCAGCAAAACATTTCGCTTTGGTTGCGTCTCTTAAACCAACAAGACTGTGCTCTATTTATAGCTGTCGGAGAAATGACTCATATGAAGAGTTACCATGCAAAAGCTATCGCCAGCTCTCTCTTTTTGTAATTAAAAATCCTCCTATGCAAGTGCATGTTACGGCTCCCATCACAGGTTTTCTCCCTGAGCTGGAGACAGGCGATATCACCTAATGACTGTTTCAGCAACGCAGCAGGACGGAGTGTTGATTCGCCATTCCAGGGGTGCAAATGGATTCAAACACAACCAAAAATCAGTGACAACACACCAAATTTACCCCCCCAAAAAACCTACCATCAGACCAAATGCTTTCTGTCATTAATCAGGTTATTCCCCTGCCAAAAGATGACCAATCTATGGTTTTATTAAAGGAGAATCAAAAATAATGTACCTGCCTGTCAGGTGCGGTTAACAAAAACTGCCTCATATGTTGTTAACACCTCAACACACACACACACACACACACACACACACACACACACACACACACACACACACACACACACACACACACACACACACACACACACATCTACTGGTGAGTTAAAGCAGCAGCATCCCATAATGATCATGTCTGGTTTGGCAGAAGCATCATTCTGTCACTTGTTAAAACTGTCATTGTGCTTCATCTGCATCTGTGTTATTGCAGGTGAATTTAGCCAAAGTCTCTGCAACTGAGAAGAGTGGGGAAATGG
>SSNS01000217.1:26945-153315 GCA_006937985.1 Aphyosemion australe
ACAAACAAATAAATACATAAATAAATAAATAAAAAAGACTGAATACAAATACAGTTTATCTTCTTTTTCTGCTGAATAAACTTCTTCTGTTTTTCAAGGCTCAGCTATTCTGATGCTTTACAACAATCAAAATTCTTTTTTTTTGTTTGAGATTATTGCTGCAGAATTTGAGTTGTACAACTAAATAGTTTTTGTTTATGAGTTTGGTTTGTCAGTGTCACGCTGCCCCAGAGGAACTCCTCTTGGACTCAGAATGTTTTCCACGGGTGGTCATGAAACCATGCTGAGAGATACCTGACAAACATAAGGGTGATTGTTTCTGCATCCTGCCTGAAACTGAAGCTGTGGTTGTTCTATTAAACATCTACCAGCTGTCAATCCTTCAGTCTCTAGTTTAACTATAAAATAAAACTATGAACAACAGAAAGACAAACACACACACACACACACACACACACACACACACGCACACATTCCGTTTTCATGGTAAGTTTTTCATCTACTTTTCTGAAAAAAGACAGTTGGTTTACTCGTTTGTTTGAGTTTTCAGTCAGGAGAAAAACACATTTTTATAAGTAAACTATAATATTTAATATTAAATAATATTAATAGATAATAATAGATTATAGATCATATTGTTTTTTTTTGCAGGGACAAACTCACCCAGCAGCATTGTTGTAACTAGTTAACAATCCAACAGCTGTCAGACAAACATGGATGCTTTTTGCTGAAGGCTCCACTATCACTGCTGATGTTGATGTGAACCAGTGGTATGAACTGGTATTAATGATGTGTTTGTCATGATTGGTAGTTTATCAGCTTGAAGTCACCATCCGATCCAGACCCACCATTTCTGCAGCCCAGCCTGTTATATCACATGCTTACGGAGCAAACATCATGATTTATGAACTTGTTTTTGATCGTTTGTCAGCCATTATTCCATGTTACGGGTGTTGACAGTGATCAGGCCTTATTTGCTCATTTTCAGACATCAGCAGCATTTATTGAGGATAAGATGATGATGTTTTTCTTTATAGCAACCCAAACATAAAATAACAAAGATACATTATTAATGCCTTCACCAGCTAGGAAAGCTCTGGACTCTGACACTTGTGTTACTCTGGATCATGATGCACAAAAGCAAACACATGATTAAACACGGTGTGATTATTGACCAGGTAACATTTAAATGCTTAAATTAGGTATTTAACACTCCTCTTGTTTTGTTTCTGTATGTTTTTCTGTAACTTGAAGGATTGCTCTTGCAAAAATGATCACTAAATAAACTGATGAAAGTAAAGTAAAAAAAAACAGTACGCAGGTGTCAGAGGTCAAACTTTATGATCACTTTATGAAACTGTAGCTCCAGGGATGACTGAAGTGTTTGGGTAGTGGCTGCAGATCAGATCAGTTGGTAAAATGTCTACAGGTGTTTTCTGTCACCTCTCACTGCACTTTCACCTGTGTGGAGTCCCCCCGCCCCTCGAACCTGCAGCATCAGCATCTGTTTGTGCTGCAAACCAAGATGAAATAAACGTTCCTGGGCAGCTTGTTGCAGTGTCTGATTAAAATAACCCCAACTTAAAATCAAATATAAACAAAGATGAATAATATATAATATATTGTTTATGTCAACACGCCATCTCTGCTTACTGTCTGTCCACAACCATATGAGCTGTGGTTAATGTTTGATCATCTTTCTGATACGTGTTAGAAATACCCAGCACTAAAAAAGACTTGACTAAAAAGCTCCATTTATATATTTTTCATATTGCACCACATACCAAATTTCAACAGCAAGAACTCAAAACAAAGTTCTACATATTTCTGCAGTCATTTCCATTCTGTCTTTTTAAAACTTGGTGTTATTCTTACAGACGCTCGCAGCCGTCGAAGCGCGGCTGTCCAGGGCTGAGAGGCCCAGCTAACCTGACTATTAATACAGGGTGAGCCATCAATATGCCACTGGCATTTCTGGGTTTTCTTTGCCTCCGGCGCTTATCTTAATGGGAGTGTGCTCCATTTTCTTTTATGGAGAGAACTCATATATCATTACCCAACAAATATAGCCCAATCTGCCACCGTGGAGTGAAAACACTGAGGATCAGGGTAAAATAAATAAAAGTAAAAAACCCTCACGCAATTTGTTTTTATTTAAACCTCTGCTGCAGCTTTACAGGAGCCCTGGCAAGCTGCAGGAATTATAATTTACTGCATCCCTTCTGTTCTATTTTCTTTGCTCTGTGGCTGCTGGTGACAACATTGGCAGACTGATTATGAACAAGCGTTACTTTTTTTTCTTGCCAGCCACACAACAGAGAGTGATGTGCTTAAAAGAAACAGAATTATTTTGGAGGACATTTTTGTTTAGTCAAAACACCTTTAGCCTGGAACAACATTGTTTTATTGAAGGACTGCAGTCATGTTGAGATTCAGCTAATTAAAAGACACGCACAAATCATAAATCCAGATTTACTTGCTGTCTCTTTTTATTATAATTCTGATCAATACAAACCGCTAGTGTCAATTCCTGATATTTCCAAATCATTAAATCTTTTTTAATGATTATTTTCTCTTGTTGGAAGACAGTGGAAGTGTAAATAGCAAAGACTTCAAGACATAAAAAACCTGTGGCTGCTCTATTAAAAAATAATTGCAGATTAAATTTGTACGCTGGTAAAATGTTTGTTTGAGCTCGCACACCTGAACAAGTTTTATTTGGTTTGGTGCTAGAGCTTATGAACCAGAAAATGTGCCCATATCTCTGTGAAATCACTCTGGCTTCTGTTGTTGGGTTCACAATGTTGTTCTCACTCTCACTCAGTGGAGCAGATCGAGGTTTGTTGTCTCGATCACATACAGAAGGGTGTTGACTCTTGTTTGGATCTGGGTCGTTCCTGTGCACATGTTCCTCTTGGTGTGCAGCAAAAAGGGAAAAGCTGCAAAAACTTAGAATCACAGAACTTTCACTTTCAATCAGTCATATGAGAATTATTTATCTCAGTATTTGTTAAATCATGCTGGAGCTGCACGGTGGTGCAGTTTGTGGCTCTGGTAAAGTGTTGCAGTATCCTAATCCAAGAAGGTTGCAGGTTTAAAACCCAGCTGCATTGCTGCGCAGAGATAGAATGCTCTCCACGTTTTTGGGACCCCATGATTCCCGTTTTCTTTTTCATTTTCATTCTTTATCGTAATTTCCCTTTTTTCCTCAAATTTTTATTAGGGTCTTTTTTAGTCTGTTTTTTTTGTTGTTCTTGTGAAGCGCCTCATGATTTTTATCTTGAGAGGCGTTATAGAAAAAAAATAGTTTCTTCTTCTTCACATGCTTTCATGGGTTGTACTCTGGTTTCCTCCTGTGAACCAAAACCATGCATGTTAGGTTCCATGGAGACTGTAAATTGCCTCTGGTGTGTGAGTGAGTGTTTTAGTGATTAACTGGTGACCTGTCCAGGGTGTCCCCCGCTTCTCGCCCAGCGGCTGCTGCAGACAGTGAGACACCGAGGAACGTGTGGTTTAGAACAGACAAGCCAGGGACCCCTAACCTTAACTTCTACACACACTCACACACACACACATGCACGTACACACAACCCTTAGACAAAGTTTTGGTTATACTATTGGGTGTGTTATTGGAATTTTATAAAATACATTTTTACAAAGATAGTCTTGTTAACCTCAACCTCAGCACAGACAACCTCTCGTTCACATTGGGAGCGGAACGGATGTGGTCCAGAATCTGTATGGCTTTTGGATGGATTGCCATTGACACCGACTGCGGATCGTGTGCAGAAGGTCTCTGGAAATTTGCACAAAATGATTAGAAATTTGACATGATACCTTTGAAAATATACTTTATATCACTGTGAACAAAAAAGCCAAAAAGATAAATGTAACAGGTTTCATTTTGGGTATACTGGATGCCCCTCCCTGGCACAAGACTCACTTCCTGTCTGGCTCATGAGATTTCTTTAGCTTCATGAAAATCTGCATGTGGCGTCCAGAAAAAATTGACCCCTTGCTAAAACTTTCCTGCGCTGTATCCACGCTGCACTGCATCCGGTGAGAATGCTCAGACTCAATGATTTTTGCCCTTTGTGGAAGCCATATGGATTCTGTTCCACCCTCGGTGTGAATGTGGGGTTCCCCTGGGCGCAACTCATAGTGTGTGTTCATGAAAGAAACCAAACGATGGAAACATGCTTACTTTTCATCTCTAATGTTTTTGTCAACATGACTTCTCTGAGTTATACATTATTTATATTAAATCCAGACTTTAGTGATCTGTTAGCATGACTAGCATCTAAATGTCGAGGCAGCATGATTGTTGACACTATGGATCAGGCTGCATTGTGAACACATTATGTTGCTGATGTTATTGATTAAATGTTAATGATATGATGAGTTTTTTGAGTGAATGCTGTATATGCATTAGGTAACTTCACACAGGCACATCCTCAGCCACCTGAAGCAGTGCTACATTGTTATTGTAGGAGGAATGCGTTACACGATGCATTGCCAAAGCACACAAGCAGATTCAAATGTGTTCAGAAAGACTATTTAGCCTAAATGTTCTGGTAGATTATTTTAGGGCTGCTTTGAGGGAAATAGTTTGGTTGACTGTTTTCTTCTGACATGAAAAATGGCAAATAAACAACCAACAATAAAAAAAATAAATAAGTGTGTCGAAAAAGTGAAAATGTATAATGTTACAATGATTTCACTGTAAAAAAAAGACTTATTTTTACCATTTTGCCCATACAAATACATAATATTCACTCATCAGAAATAACCGTTATTAAAAAAGCCTTCACATGGTGCTGAGGAAAAAAGGTCCAACAAGAATATATGTCCCATCTCTGCTGGTGTCCCACATTTCCCAGCAGACATTTTCCCTGTAACAAGCTTTAGTATCAGTGCTTTTCACCGGTGGTTGGATTGTTGTGGCTAGTTGGTGTTTCTGTTCCAGCCGTCAGGTATTTCTGCCTGCAGAGAGAGCAGCGTGTACAAAGGGTCATAACACCTACACGTGCCGTGATGGGAAGTGAAAACAAAGATCCTGAGTGATGGCTAGCTCCCCTTCTTCACCACCACTGTGCTAAAGTAGGCCATAGATATTGGAATCCCAGGCTGCCTTACTTCTTTCTCTCAAAACAATTTGTCATTGCTTCCAGGGTTCTGCCATTTCTATCTGTGACAATCTGTAGGGCGGTCGCCTCGGAGAGTGACAAAACCTGTCACAGTGCGTCACTTTCACTCTCTTTTTGGCAAGCGGCAGGACATCTTTGAGTCGGCAGCACCTTTATCAGATATGGCAGGTCCTAAAGCTCTGCCTATAACAGCAGGCAAGTCTGAGGAGAGGAGCCGGTGACTTTACAAAGACCTATTTGCAAACAAAATCACCAGGAGACATTCCCCACAAGGTGCCATCTGGCAGCACATATACCTGCCTGTGATGCTCCATCACCACATCACCGGCTCTTCTATTTATAGATGCTCTCCAGTCCACCCACAAACACACACACACACACATGTACGCACAGCAACACACACACGCACGCACACAGAGACACACACATACATGCACACAGACACACACACGCATGCACGCACGCACACACACACAAACACACACATGCACACACACAGACACACACATGCATGCACGCACACACACACACACACACATGCATGCACACACACACACACACACTGAGTGCATCATGTAAAACAGAAACCAAAATCCAGCAAACTGAAGAACTTCCTTCAGGCGATCAATCATCAGGGTGACAGATGTCAACCCGTCTCCATGGTAATGTGTGGGTAACATCTTCCTAACAGTCTGCCATGGTTAACTATAGAAATGAACAAGAATCAGCTCCACGCCAGGCCCTGCAGACATGGCAAACCCAGCCGTGACCTTCCTTGTCATCAGCTCATCTCTTAGCTCAGCTGTGTTATATTAGGCAGCAGAACTGGCTGAAGCACTGAACTTTCTGAGGATGTTGTACCACTCTTTCACCGAGGGAAAGAAAACACCAGCAGAATTAGTAATGATTATGGAAGTCAGCAGTCAGCCATCATCGGGCTGTCAGCGTTATCAATAAAACAATTAGTGTCTCATCTCAGAGGATAGAAGGCTGAATTCCCACCGTTGGTTAATGCTATTGAACCACCGTCGCCCTCATCGTAGCTCTAACCCAACACAAACATGCTCCTGCAGTTCTCTTAGACATTTGCTGCGCAGTGAAACAGTGTCTAACTCAACAATGCACATCTTTGATTGCAAAGATAAATGTTTTATGTAAGTACACTTAACTTCAAACTCTTGATTATTAGATTGTAATGCAGTTGTTCTGTATGCATTTGCACATTTATTCCCTTGTTTCTGCTAATTCTCAGACCAAGGATCTATGATCTCTGAGCATGCATGAGCTGTGACACAGCCTCCCATTCAAAGCTGCAACAGCTCTTTTTTTATAGGAGAATAGTAAGTTAATGCTTGTGGATCAGCTTTGTAATCACACATGGAAACAGCTCTCATAAGTTACAAAACATATGAATTACTTGCCTGTATTCTGCATAAATGCATACATGTTCCCCTAAGTCCAATATGGCAGCATATTTTCCTCCTTACTTGATTTGCGTTTTTAACGTGTTCATGTGTCTCTCGACAATTGTAGGTAGCAGAGTTGGCAGAGAAACATGTTGGTGTGCAGAGTGACACCTCAGTCACACACACTGCTTCCGGCAAAAGGAGCCTGATATCTGCCTGATGGTAGTTCAATGCACTAATAAAGTCTTTCTACTTCTACGTTGGTGTTTTTGTCCTTTCTTTGAGGAGAGGGGTAATGATTGTCTACTTCATAACCTTTATTGCTATTTGTGCACAATTAAATATAGCATACACTCAGCTGGTTTGCATTTACAGAATTAAAGAGCTGCCCACTGACTGACGTGGTTTCCCAAACAGATCAATCTCAGCTGTCTTTAGTTTGGAGGATGCAGAGGAAGCACTGAACCAGGAATATATCGGGTTGTAACAGGAATCACTCATCCATCTTTCCAGTCTGCTGCGTTCTGCTTCGCTGTCTTGTTAAAAAACACAGTGGGGTTCTTTACCTGCCTTCTACAGCAGCATTAAGAAGGCCAATTACTACAAACAAATAAGAAATGTATGGTGAGGGTGAAGGAATCGGAGGACAATTTTCCATCCTTTTCTCTTCCCTCTTCATCTTTTGCTTTCTGGCTTTAAATTGCCGGTCCATAAGCAGTCGGCCCATTGTGCTGTTGACACGAGTTGGAAAAAAACACTAAGAACAGAGATGTATTGTTATCAGTAAGTCACATTCATCAGCTGAATAAAGTTGGCATTGAGCAGCGAGTGTGAAGCTATTGGCAGCATGGTGGAGGTAAAGCTACCTCATATCTGTGGGAACATTTGTGAGCCTCTTTTTCTTCACCTGCATTTCTGCGTGACACCCTCCTCCATACACTCAGCCTGCCAGTAAATCCTCCCAGCCTAATGTAGTGCCTGTTTGCAAGTCCGATGACATAATCAGTGTTTGTCAAATCATGCTCCAATATATAGGTCCTCACTTTTCACACACTGTTCTACAAGGTTCCTGGGCACTTTTGAAAAGCGGCTACATTAATAATCCATGGATTCTGAGTCTATGCGTAAACGCAGTGCCAACCTACAAGTGCAGCTCCTCAGTTGGCCATTCTTTTGACACCTTTCAGAGTTTCTCCTTTCTCTCTCTCTCTCTTACTCTGGCAGCCGAGCTTTGATTGATGACATCAAAAGTAGTGGTGAAATCTGGGGGCTGGATGTAGAGATAACTGACTGGCTGAGAATGACTCAGTCTGTAGCGGAGAGTCAGTCCTCTGCAGCCTGAAGGAAGGAAGCAGGAGGGAGCAGGAGAGAGAGGAGATATCATGGGATAAATGAAGCCTTGCAGTTTGGTCGTGCACATAGCTTCATCATCTTTGGCTGGCGTCTGGAGGCCAACGTGACTGTGATAATGTTGCTTCTTTTGAGAAAAAGAAACATCACTAAGTCAAAGTGATGTGGTTGAAGAGTGTGCAGGGCCCCACCAGCATCACTTTTACTAATCAATCTTTTCCGGAAGAACAGAGAGGAACACAAGGATGCACACCCACAACCAGCACAGGGAGAAAACAGTACATGCACACGCTTCGCCAAAATCATATTGTCTGGCAGATACTCGTACACCCACACAAACACATGCATCAATCATTGGCTTTTCTCCTGCTTCAGATAAAAACACAGCAGATACATTACAGAACACCCCCAAATCAGACTGACTGCCAGGCGGGCGCATGTTACTTTGATCCTGATGGGAAACAGTGATTGTTGGAAGGAAGCGTGCACGCCTAAGCCCAAGACTATGATGCTTGACTTATGGGCCAACGATAACCGTACAATGAGTGTGGCAGCTCAGACTGGATTTCTGACATCATCACACACATTCCCTCCAGTGTGACCTTGGATTTGATGCAATAAATTTTCACAGAGAATGTGCGTTGTGAGGTGAGTCACAGTAGAGGATAATGTCCTCTTCCGCGGCGCCCCTCCTTTTGTAGCTGTAATTTAGCTGCTGTATTTTTTTATTTGTGTCACAAAGTGATGGCTGCCAATAATGTCCAGGATGAGGAGTGGACGCGTGTCTTTAAATAGCTCTGGATCTAATCTGCAGACAGCAGCAGAGTTCTGACACATCCTGCCTCGGTGCCCCCTCCCAATAGGTGACATGTTCTTATTTTTCCTCTCTTCTGCTCTGGTATTCACTCCATGGAGCACTGGTCCCTCCAGCTATTGTCAGTTCTGTTCTCCATCCATGTCTGAAAAACCAAATGGATTTACAGGGTTTACTGTCAACCTCTCCCTTTTTCCAGGCTTATGAATGTGGCGCGATCTTCCATTTCCTCTCTTATTTCCACACTATTCCTTCGTGATGACTTGGTCACTCCTCCTATTGTAGGAGTGCTGTTGTGGCACCAGCTTTCTATTAAGCGTATCTTTCACAAGTGACCTCATAATAAGTCTTGACCCGAGTACAATATGGTACAGCCAGAGCTCAGTATATAAACTTTATGAGGCTGTCACACAGTTCTTACCGTTCTGAGCCTCAACACCCAGAAGATGTTGTTTGTTTCCCAGTTTCTACAATCAGTCAACGAAGGTTTTTATTTTGTCTCACAGCCAAACTAAAGCAGACTAAAGGAAGAATATGAAAGGCTCAGAATATAGATTTGTTTTTTAGTTTTCTTATTATCAGAACTATCACCTTTCTGGAGGTCATTCACACTTTTTAAATACGTCTAATGCCTTCTCAGAGGTGTGACATCTATTTGGTGATGTTGCTTTTTCTCCAGATCATCAGATCATTTCTGATTTCAGAAAGTAAAAAACTTATAATCTGGCTGTTAGATTTCAGGACAAGATCTGTGTGTGTGTGTGTGTGTGTGTGTGTGTGTGTGTGTGTGTGTGTGTGTGTGTGTGTGTGTGTGTGTGTGTGTGTGTGTGTGTGTGTGTGAGAACGTGGAGCAAAGGGAGAATAAAATATTTTTTTAAATCACATTTTATGTTTGAAATATTTGAAATATATGTATTATCAAGATGTATGTGATTACTATATGAGGAAATATATTTGAAAACTTTTGTTGTAAAGTGTTCTACAACTCTGGGACTCCATTTCCCAAGATGCCTTGAGCTACCATCTCACAGGTGTTTGACACCAATTAAGTCATATGAACAAAGCTTTGTTTGTTTGAACATGAATCACTCCTGATGAAGGTCTCTGACCAAAAGCTTGATTATTAAATAGATTGTTGCTTCAGATTGAAGTGTGCTGATTCTTTCCTTACTAAAATCACATTTCTGAAAGAAAAAAGAGGAAAATCCGATAGCCTTGAGGCGGTGTGTGTGTGTGTGTTACATGTGCTCAATCCAACCATCCTTATGCTCAGTTTAGATGATGGATTGTTAAAAATTGTTAATTCTCTCCAGATTTGAACATAATTTAAAAAGAAAGCAACTTAAAGTAATGTTTATTATTGTTTGGAGTTTCTCAACCATTTATAGGATTCATTTTATTTGTGACTTCTACATAAAACATCACATGCTCACACTCAGTTAAGTACTAACTGACCAACTAACAAACTGACTAACTGAATAATTGACTAACTGACTAACTAATTAACTGACTAAAAAATGAACTAACTGACTAACTAAATAACTAACTAACTAATTGACTGACTGACTAACTAACAAACTGACTAACAAACTGACTGACTAACAAACTGACTGACTAACTAACTGGCTGACTAACTAACTAACTAACTAACTAACTAACTGACTGACTGACTGACTGACTGACTGACTAACTAACTAATGGATTAACTAACTAACTGACTGACTGACTAACTAACTGACTAACTGGCTGACTGACTAACTAACTAACTAACTAACTAACTAACCAACTAACTAACTGACTGACTAACTAACAAACTGACTAATTAACTAACTGACTGACTAACTAACTAATGGATTAACAAACTAACTGGCTGACTGACTAACTAACTGACTAATTAACTAACTGACTGACTGATTAACTAATGGATTAACTAACTAACTGGCTGACTGACTAACTAACTGACTGACTAACTAACTAATGGATTAACAAACTAACTGACTGACTAACTAACAAACTGACTAATTAACTAACTGACTGACTAACTAACTAATGGATTAACTAACTAACTGGCTGACTGACTAACAAACTGACTAATTAACTAACTCACTGACTAACTAACTAATGGATTAACTAACTAACTGACTGACTGACTGACTAACTAACTAATGGATTAACTAACTAACTGACTGACTGACTAACTAACTGACTAACTGGCTGACTGACTAACTAACTAACTAACTAACTAACTAACTGACTGACTAACTAACAAACTGACTAATTAACTAACTGACTGACTAACTAACTAATGGATTAACAAACTAACTGACTGACTAACTAACAAACTGACTAACTAACTAACTGACTGACTAACTAACTAATGGATTAACTAACTAACTGGCTGACTGACTAACTAACAAACTGACTAATTAACTAACTGACTGACTAACTAACTAATGGATTAACTAACTAACTGGCTGACTGACTGACTAACTAACTGACTGACTGACTAACTAACTGACTGACTAACTAACTGACTGACTGACTGACTGACTGACTGACTGACTGACTGACTGACTGACCGACCGACTGACTGTTTAGAGAGGTGCGTCATGATCATTTAAAAGTAATAATTCAACACGTTACCAGAACAAAGAATAAAGGAAGCTCTCCTTTTCTCATCTGCTCACAGCAAAGTACCAAATAAAAGCTGTCTGATTTTTATGGATCTTAGAAAAAAAGAATCATTCCTCATTAAAAACTTCTGGTTTGCAGATTTCTAATAACCTTGAAAAACATTTTGTGTTTTCTTCTAATAAGGATGATCTGAGCAAATCAAAACTTTAAGAAACCATTTTCATCTGGTAAACGTAGCGTTATAGCGTTAGCCTGTCTGAACCAGTCAGTGGTGAAACTAGTAATTCTGAATATCAATCATTTTAAACTGTTGAGTTCCTGTTATTAGTACAGCAGATGAGTTACATGTCAACACGTCAGGCTGCTCTTTACCGATGAAATGTTAAATGTGACTATGCAACTTTTGATGTTTTTAAATCATGTTCTTGAGCCAGTATGTGCTAAAATGACCCTTTATAGGTTAATGAAATATCACTCAGACCCCCACCACCCTCTGTGGCCAGAATACCACACTTGCAACTTCAGAGTGGCGGTCCGCTCCCTGTTGGACATAAAAAAGGAGCTGACGTACCTGGCGTTGCTTCCAGCAGGTTTCCTGCATGTTTTAGATCATGAACACAGCTGATTTGCTTGAGTTAGTGATGAACCGCTCCTGTAGACACTAATGAAGGCTGAGGAGACATTTCAGCAGTTAGATTAAGGTGTTAAAAAGACAAACGCACAGCAAAGAGTGAAGTTTTGCTTTCTCTTTAGAGGTGCCTGAAAAAATCGATTCGCATTCGAATCGTGATTCTTACTTATGAAGATTTATAAAGGTTCAGAATTGATTCTGTCTGAAAGTCTTTATGTAAACTGCCATATTTCTGAGCGTCCCTGAACGCATCATCGCTGGCGCACTGGCTCTAGCTGTAGTTGCTCTGCTGTGTGCTCCTACGCTGCAATCTGCTGAAATACGACAGAGACTTACCTTTATTATTATCCTGTGTGCGTTCTATGAGTCAAGAAGTAAGTTCATTATGTTTTATAATGTTTAAAGGTGTTATCCAGTTTAGTTTGACTTGTTTCATGCCGAGTGCATCGTGCATAACTGATGCTTGTTAAGACTAATTAGTGCCTGTTAGTCTTCATTATGTTAAACTTTGTTGCCACACATACTTGAAAAGTATTTGACTGCATTACTTCAAAGTTACTATTAGGTAACTGTAAAGATTTGTTAAATTTTACATAGTAAGCAAAAATAAATGTTGCCTTTTCATCAAAAGATTGCCTCTGTTCACAGTTTTAGAATCACTTTATTTACCTTGTAAATTTGCATTTTCTTAAACATAACCAGTTTTCTTTAAAGTAAAATAACAATTTCCCACAGCTTTTGCTAACTTGCAGAAGAAAGTAGTTAATCCTGGAACTGACACTTTTTGTTAATATTGATTGTGAATTGATTTGAATCGAGAATCGAAAATCGATTCTGAATCGAATCGGCACCCCGAGAATCGGAATCGAATCGAATCGTGAGTTGTTGTAAGATTCACATCCCTATTTCTCTTTCACTAATGAACACTAGGGTGCTAAAAACAAGACAAAACTGCCAAGTGTTCCTTTAAAATGACTCCACGGTAAATCTTGGGGCAGAAGCAGCTCAGGAGTTAGAGCAGGTTGTCCAGTAATTGGAAGGTTGCAGGATCAATCCCGGATCCCGGCAGAGAATGCTCCGGTTGTGTCCTTGGGCACATGTTCTTAACCTTTCTTGCCTGCTGGTGGTGGTCGGATTGACCAGCGGCTCCTGTGCTCGGCAATCTCCCCTCTGTCAGTGCGCCCCAGGGCAGCTGTGCTACATTGTAGTGCATCATCACCAGCGTGTGAATGTGTGTGTGAATGGATGAATGATACCCTATAGTGTATGACTATGAAAGACGTTATATAAGTGCGGGTCATTTATCATCTCAGGACTTTACTCAGATCACTGAATTTTTTAGTAGTTAGAGGGCTCACATGCTTTCAGCTCATGATATGTAATCAGTAGTTTGTGTCATTTGTTTAACATGATAAACATTTATCCTTCAGCTGGACTCGTTTTTGTTTATATTACAGGAAATCATTTTGAATTTGTTTATATTATACAAATTGGTAAATACCACACAATGCGTAAAATCGTTCCCACGCACGAAATACGCACAGATCTGTACGTAAGTACGGTTGATAAATGAGGCCCCTGGTCTGCAGAGTATTCTTTGAAAACCTCCACATGGAAGCAACCAGGAGGCATCTGACTCCAACATCCAAACCACCTCAGTTGATTCTTTTTGAAACAAAGGAGAAGCCTCTCTACTCTGAGCTCATCAACTTGTCTCTACTGGTGAGAAATAAGAAATATCTTATCTCTCATTCTTGGAGAGAAAGCCCAGCCGCTTGTGAAGGTCTAGGTCTGGGCTGTAGGTCAGTGATTTAGGACCTTTGCTTTCTGCTCAGCCAGAGCAAACCCCCCATTATTCCTGCAGATGTAACCTACATATCTTGCTCCATCTGACCATCACTTGTTGACATAACACCAAGACACTAGATCTTCTCATCATGAGACCCACTTCTGACCTGGAGGGAGCGTTCTGGCATCCAGACAGACTCATGGCCTCAGACTTGGAGGAGCTGACACTCCTTGCTTCACCACCAGATTTCTCATGTTTGTTTTTAATTTCAAACAAACCTCAGGAGGTGAGACATTCTTCTCACCACTAACATTTTATGGTGAGAAGGCCTAAAAACCAGAGTGATATATTAAGACACTTTGAGGAAACACTCACAATGCTTATTAATACATGTATCAAAAGAACGGTGCCAGCTGAACGGTTTGAGCCAGCAAACACGTAGATGGTTGTGAGATCACAGTTATTATTAGATGCATTGCAGAAGAATTATCAGATCTTATTTTTATGATTACAGACTTTCCTCTTCAGTAATTATTTAAAAGGAAGTCCTTAAATCATTTCTGCCCTTCCGCACTGCTTCAGCGGTTTGTTAAATGTACGCTTGCTTTGCCACCTCAGTATAAATTCTGCAAATACCCCCCCCCCCCGTTCCATAGTGACAAGCCTGGAAATGGACTAAAATGTAAAACCACACCATAGTTTTGCATTGCAGATAGGCCATCAGGAGAAAAAGGTGCAGCTGTGTGTAATTTGCTCGAATGAAGGTGAAAAAAACAAAAGGAATATAGTTTTAATTCATGCTATTGTGGGATGACACGGTGAAATCCATTTCTATGAGATATTCTCTTGCCCCTACTCACTCCATGCACAATTAATTTGATACAAGCTGGAAGCATAAATCCTGGATGATTATGCTGCGTTCAGGACAACAGCAATGAACATTTCCATCTTCTCAGGACTGAAGAACAGAAGGAGACAGGGAAATTAGTTTTCCTGTATTATGTACATAGATGCCGACCCGTTCTGCAGATTCTGCAGGATTCAGCAGTTTCGGTGTGTTTCTATGTGTCTGTGTGTGAGGTTTTGATCGAATGAGAGGTGGAAAGAATAAGCTATTAAACAGACATTTTTATACATTTTAATTTGTTTAAAACCAAATGATGTTTTCTCTTTTTCACCAAAGGAAAAAGTTACATTCCTACAAGAGCAGGCGTGGCGGTGTAAGGATTACTGTCAAACTGAGGAGCTTGAGCTGCATGTTAGTGAAATAAGAATTTATTTGTAGCAAACAGGAGAATCTCCTCCCCCGACACAAAGCCAACGTATCTGTTTGAGCTGGAAAATGGCCAGTTTGTTGTTGGTGTAATGGATGGGTTTGGCCAGATGTCTGTGAGGTGACTGCTGGCTGGGTAAGGTTGCAGATTGGAAGTGGACGTGTACTTTATTATTTCCCTCTGTGTGCACTCGTCACAGCATTATGAAACATCCTGGTTCTCACTTGTCTCACCCTCATTTTACTCCTCCTGACTTTACTTCCCTCTCCAGTGACATTGAGATGTGGACAGCATCTTCAGGACATTAAATAAAAAGTATTTAAAATGGCTTAGAGCTATGTGATGTTGTCTAAATGTCTTTTTGAAAAGTTCAAGATTCTTATTAAACATTTGTGGCTGCATTTGCTGAGAAGGTAAAAAGAATAAAAGAAAAGAGAAGGAAGTTCATTATAAGCATGTTGGAGCTCTGAGATGACTTTCTAAATATAGAAAACGTATAGAGGAGTCTGTTCGGGTAAGGGTTTTACAAGGAAAACATCTTCTATCTTAGATCTGGTGGCTATGATTTTCTCTTCAGCAGTTTTGTGATGTAATTACAAAACATTTTAAAAGTTGAACAAGTCTCTTGAAAAATAAATATTAATCTTTTTAAAATGCTATCTGTGGAAATAAAGTCGTATTATTATTATTATTATTATTATTATTATTATTATGATTGGTCCACTTTGACAAAAACAATAGTTTTTACACTGCTGCACTTCTCGAACAATGCGGTAAGTAAATAAGCCGTGAGGTCACACGTATAGACGGAATCTACATAGATATGAAATCGCATCGCTTCAATTGACTTTTATTTTGAAAATTACCAAGCATTTTACACTGAAACCGAGTGTAATTTCCTGTCTAGCCCTATGTTAACTGTGGAAATTGACCCATCCCAGAAGCGGCACTCGGCAAAAATAGAACTCAATCCGATCTTTAGCGGCGTGGCGCGGTGTGCCGCTTCTGGGACGCGTCTGAAAATTACCGCGTTGCGGCTGGTTTGAACCACCCCCATAGACTATAATGGATTCTATTTTAAGCAGCGACGTTCCCTTGCTGTTCCGCGCCGCTGATGCTTCTAGTGTGCAGTTGGGGTAAGAATTTATTCTGAAAATCCAGTCCAGCTTTTGTGTGATATTTTGGCTTTCCATTAATTCTTCAACAGGGGCTTGTTACATGTTTTTTGTTTGTTTGTTGCTTTGTGCGGCCTGGCTGTTGTAACGGGGAAGAGGAAAATGCATTTATCTACTCAGCATTTTGAGATTATTATTGACAATGGCTTTTTGGTAAAACACATTTTCATATTAAACAGCACTACGGTATTACATGTTTTTGTAGTACCAGTTTTTTGATGGCGGGCCCTTGGATATCATTACCTGAAGGTAAGTCCACCTCTGGATGAGTTTAAGGACTAAAAGATGACATGATAAGGAAATACGGTAGATTATGACTAGGTGTGATTAACTGCTGTCCTACAAGAATGTGGTCTCAGACTTGGAGTTGGATCAAAGCAAACACACACCTGATCTACTTTGCTCTGGAATTATTTGGAACATGTTTGCTAAAATATGTACATAGCTCTAAATATTCACCCAGTGTCCTGGTTCCAGTAACTTTACATCTCAGCATAGTTGTGCTTCGTGGTTTCATTTGGCATCTGCTCTCATTTTCAGAGCGAACAAACAAATTCAAGAAAGACAGAAAATGGTAATATTGTAAGCTAACCTAATTTGCAGCTTTTGGAGAAGAGCTGCAAACCTGTAACTGAATAGAGACATTAGACACAAATGTGCAACAAAAGTCTAAATGTTGATGTTAAAGTTGCCAGGAATGACTTCCATTAAAGCTCTTAAGTCCAAAAGGATTATTATTGTTCTAAGTTATTAAACAAATAAAATACAGCTCGTACTTTTATCATTCTGACTGATGTGATTCATCAGAACAGAATCTGTTTTATAAGGTTTTAATTATCCATGTCTGTAAATATTGAAGCAGAAAAACGATTTGACCACGAGAGAAAAAGCGGAATCTTTTAAATGCTGTATCCTGTATTTACTAAATAATGAATCTGATCACACAAATCCCCACAAGGCTGATCCCAAATGGAAGGAAATCAGAGTATGTGAGCAGGGTGATAAACAACAGGTAATGTTTGCAGAGTCTCTAATAGATCCCATCAAAATGCAAATGAAATATTCATTTAATGGGTCACACTTTATTTGGATTGTCCGGTGGTGACTAATGTGTCACTCAAATGCCTTGGGTGTTTCTAAAGCTTCTCATAATTGTCTGAAATGCAGTCAGTATATCTCCAGGCCACATTTAAACCTGTGCTTGAGGTGACTTTGGTGGCACAGCGTCCCGCCAGCCTCGGAGCATTAATGTGGTGGAAGAGGAGGAGGAATGCACGATTAGCGCTGTGTTTGGCTTTGCACTGGCCTGATTAGTATTCTGTCTGCAGCATAGGACACTGGTCTAAATTTAACCAGCAGCAAATAAGGAGGTGGCCTCACCATCTTGGAGTGAACAGATCTGAGTAGACCTGAGGTGCTTCTACACCTGCTGCAGCACAGATGTTTGTGTGTTTTTGCCCGTGGCCATGATTCTGGCTCTTGAGCAACAGATTTCTACCTGGACCAGACTGGGTGCTTTTAATGACATGCCTCAGTGCTGTTGGCGGTGTGCTTCAGGCTCACGCTGACTTACAATACAGCCGTCCTGCTGCTGCTGTAATGCTGGGATTCACTTCAGAGATCTTTCATTAATACTCTGTGAACCCGTTTGGCTTTAGAGAGGCTATTCAATCAGAGGCACAAATAATGATGGAAACAGATGTGCTCATGTATGCAGAGCTGAAATGATCCAACATGAACGTGTAGTTGGAAAGTTAACCGTTTGGTTGTGTTTAAAGTTGCAGTCAGAAATTTATGAAATTTCTAATTAATTTGGGGATTTTAATTATTAATATCAAGTGTCAACCCATATACATCTTCTCTGAAGTTTAAAATTAAGAATTAGGTGAATTAATTGGTGATTTTTTTTTTCTTCTACATTGTGTCAAACTTTTACATAGGTTCACATAAATAAACACACCAACACTAATATAAATAAATGTTTCACCTTAACCAAATTTTTACTGTAGCCATCATTAAGCCTGTCATCATTCGGGGTTCATATTTAGCCACTAATTCATAGAGGTGGGTTACATTGGGTCTTCCACAGACTCAGAAAGCAGTTCTCATATTTATTTATTTTATTTATTTATAAACTTATATTTTACGAGAATAGATCACTTGAGATGTAACATCTCGTTTTCAAGCGAGTCCTCCTAGCATCCAAACATAAATATAAATAACAATAAGGAACAAGATAACAAAGTTAATAAGGAGAAAACAGTTCTAAAACACTGAGCATTCAACACACAGACACACACACACACACACACACACAAAGCCTGCTATAGCGTAACTTCAGTATGTACAATCAAGGTCACTACAGAAAGCAGAAAATCAAAAACAATTACAAGTAGGCATAACATGTTCATATACTGCAGATTTAAACCAACTAAAAGATTGAATTGACCTTAAAGCACCTGGTAAGTTGTTCCAGTCCATCGGTGCCTTAACTGAAAAAGCCAACATTTCAGAGTTCTTCTTTAAAACGAGGTACTACAAATGAGATCAGCTCTGCGTAAATTATGTTGAGAATGAAATGGAATTAACAACGATGTTAAATAGGATGGAAAATTTAAAAAAAGCACATTTCAAAATAAATTGCAGCCAGTGAAACATCATATGTGTTTTGGGTCATTGTCCCATTTGTATCAGCATCTCAACCATTTAACTGATGATTTCAGGTTAATTTGAAACATTTGGATGTGGTGATCCTTCTTTGTGAGAAGCTCCAGTCGCACAGCATGATGCTACCACCACCATGCCTGACAGCTGGAAAAGCCTCGCTTTGACTCCAAACATATCAAAGTCACTGGGGCTGAGTTTGCTAAGATTTGTCTTGTTTGACTTTAAAATTTCTCCAGAAAATTCATGCTTTAAGATGCTTTTATTTATTTTGTTAGTTTTTGGAGGAGGGGCTTCTTGATCATCGTCCGCTCAGTCTCTGGTGGACAAGGACACCAGTGTTCTTTCCAGTTGAGAATGGTTTCCTGAAGCTCCAGACTATTTAATTTCATCTGAGGTTCAGAGATGAATATTGGTCGATCCTATAAGCACTGTCAAAGTAACCAAAGCAGCTAAAGTTATTCATGTAGGCATCAGCCTTAGACGGGCATTCTAGAAACTTCAGCATCAGAAGATTCAGGTGAATGTGTGAACATATTTGAGATTGTACGTATAACTTTGACCCTGTGTTGAGCAGAAAACAATATTATAATTCAGTGGTTGAACCACCTGTGCAGCAGCTCATCAGCCTCTTCAAAAGCCTGTTAATCACCTGCTGATTGAAATCAGGTGTGTTGAAGCAGAGTTAAAACTAAAACATGCTGGATACCGGCTCTCCAGGACCAGGAGTGAGTACCACTGGCCTAAAGCATTAGCCTCCAGGTGCCCAGTGCTGATCAGAAATCCAAACTTTCTGCTTCAAGTCAGAAAAGCAATGATAAATAGATCTCTGTGTGGGGAACAGGGGAGGTTCCATCTATCCCATAAATGGTGGAGGCCCTGAATCGCAAATGAAGAGAATCCAATGGCCGATTTCTCTTTTAATTGGAACTCATCAACGTCACATAATGCACTAACAGATAAAGAAATTCCAATCATGTATAAAATGGATGGGGAATAACGCCCATCCTGTCACAAAGTTTACTGCAGGTAAAAGCATCAAATGGAAGTGTGAACATGTGGAGCTGCCTAGGCTCACCGTGGAGCAGCTTTCATCCAATAAAAGATACTTCTAAATTGAACTGCTATGCTGGATTGTTTTATTGTGATATTGTGAGCGAGCACCTCCCTGCAAGGCCAACATTTTCTCCAACAGTTCAGAGGCATGAAGCACGTCTGGCAGCTATTTTGACAATGTGGTGTGAAAGCAGGGAGAGGAATGGGTGGGCGGGCTGAGTGACGATGTTGTTAGCTGCGCCAGCGCTCCTTTTTTACTTCTTTCCTTGAAGCTTGTTTTTGCCTTTAATGGCTCAATGCCCCTTGAAAAGATAATACCCGAGGCAACCTCTGATTCTTTGTTTTCGCTTTCCTTCTTTTTCCTGCCTGATTCTTAAAAAAAGGAAAAGTCAGCCTTTATCTGCTGCTGTTTTAAAGGTCTGTCCAAGATAAACGACATGCTGACACGAGCACTGACAGATGTACTGTACATGAGTAGAAATGAAATCCAATTTATACATCTTCATGGATCAGAGGTTTTACTATCCAGAGCAATGGAAGACAGCCGTTCAAAGATAACATGCTACAGATTTACACTCGTCTCCCTCATTAGGATGCAAAACCGACGGCTTTCCAGTGCTTGTATATTATTCATTTAATTATCAATTTGTTCAAGGATGTAAGGCAAAGTCTAAGATCCTGACTGCAACAAATCAAATTAAAAAAATCTTAGATACGTTTGTTCTTGTGAAAACAAAATTGGCTTTGCAAGAAGATGTTTTTCCTCAAGGATATCCTCTAGTGTTGAAGAGTAAAGATCAATAATGTGTCCTCTGCCTCCACTAAGCTCACTGATAAAAAATAAACAATATGTTTGTGAAGTGAAACTAACATTTATTGATCTTTGTTATCCCATTTTCTGTGTGTAAGTGCACAAAAAACAGTTTAAATTTTGCAAACTGCAGAAGCACGACAGCTCTGGTAGCTTCGCCCCTTTTTCACACACGGGTTGCACAAGGACATCTGGTTTTTGCCATAAAAACACAAATCTAGTTTGCTTTGGTGGTTCACGTGCACCAAACCGAGGCAGCTCTGAGCCACATCAGTGTGTGTTTATGCACAACACCCCAGCATCAGGCCCTTGGTCAGAGCGGTGGTTTTACATTCAAACACAAACGTTCTGCTCTTTCACAACTTTTGTTTCCAACTCCAAGCTTTTACTCCACACTCCGCTGATGCACAACGAGGTTAGAAATGTAACTTTTGACACCCTGAAATCTATTTCTCTGAATTGAGTCTATCCAACACACCTCACGTAACACGTCTCTCCCACAGATATTTGTTAAAGCTCAGTCAGAACACATTTGTTTTGACCTTTCCTCTAGATCGATAAGCCATTCAAAATAAAAATAGCAACAGCTAATGAGTACTTTAAACTTCATTCTTCTCCCTGAGCTTAGATTCATACATATGTATAGAGTGGAGACGGAGCGGGTCGAGAATAGCATGAGGCCGTGTTTTGCATCGCTCATATCTAATTGCCTAACCACCGACAAATTCAAATCCAAAACAAATTGTTGGCTAATTTGTTTTCTGCTTCCCAGTCCTACAGCTGACCTCCTTGGAGGCCTGTGGATGTTGCACCAATGACCCGTCTAACTCACAGCCAACCTTCATGCAGCTGTATATTAAGCAGGAGCTGTCAGAAAGAGTTTGAGAGCTTTCCGCTTTAACTGTCGCCTGAAGAAATTGGCTTTGGAGCTGTTCTTTTCCAGCAGTGTTCTAACCGTACAGCCACCCTGAGAAGGCTGTATGGCGTCGTGCTCCTTAGGGTGTCTGATTGGGTTGCATTTGGTCAAGAAGATGTGGAAAGGTGGGTATTTCTCAGTGTTTCAGGTCAGGTGAGACACAAAGTCTTCATACATTCATGAAGATTTTATTTATGATGAGGGACATCCAGGTAAACTAATATCAGATTTGACATTTGTCCCTGACTTTTATTTTATCTACTGGGAACAAATGATGGAAACAAAAATTATTAATTATTAATCAAGTTAAAGGAAAATTAGTCAGTTTTGGCTTGTTTTTAGCACCCCCTAGTGTTCAATGGTGAAAGCAAAAGTGAAACTTATCTCCTCGCTGTGCGTTCATCTTTTTAACACCTTAATCTAACTGCTGAAATGTCTCCTCAGCCTTCATTAGTGTCTACAGGAGCGGTTCATCACTAAATCAAACAAATCAGATGTGTTCATGATCTAAAACATGCAGGAAACATGCTGGAAGCAGACTGCAGAGCCAGGTAAGTCAAGCTCAATTTCTTTCTAAGTCCCAACAGACCAGACCGACACTCTGAAGTTGCAAGTGGAATATTCTAGCCCCAGGGTGCAATATGGGCTGGGTGGCCTTTCATTAACCCTGTAAAGGGTCATTTTAGGACATACTGGCTCAAGAAAATGATGTAAAAATATAAAAAAGTTGCAAAGTGTCCCTTTAAAAAAACATTTTTGAACACTTCACATGAACAGAGATAAATAAAAAAATGAAGTTATCCAAAATAGAATAAGTTGTCATAAAGTGTTAGACTTTGGGTTAAAAACTGTTAATTTGGGTGATTTTATTTCAATTAGTTGCTGATTGAACGATACTATCTATGAAAAATAATCCCTGTTTTATTTTATAAAAAAAATAAAACATCTTATTTTAGACAATGACACAAGTCATTAAGAGAAATTAGGGACAGTGATCTAAAAATGGTGGTTTCAGTCATAATATTGTTTAATTAATAATTTAATATTTAGGAGACAACATGAAGATTATTCATCGGCACTGTCGCACACTTATCTGTCACACTGAAAATTTACACCGACACGTAAAATTAGCAAAAGAAGCCAAAGCTGATGATCAAAGATATAAAAGTACAGCTCTTCTTGTTTTTAATATAACTTCATTATAATATTAAGTGTCACATTATTGTTGCATCATGTCAAACTTGGATTAAAGATTGGTTTCATATTTTCTTACATCCCAAAGTGACACATTAGTGATTTATGTCTGACTATCCTATCCTGTATATTAAATTAAGAGTAGAAAAGTCTCCAGCAGCTTTCTTCTCACTAAAATGTGCTTTTTAACTTTTTCGTACTTGAGGTTTTTGCTTTACCCAGGGATTTTTATTTAATTCATTTATTCATTTTTTTTTAGAAAACTGAACTCAGCTTAAGCCACAGATGCCTTTAAAACAGTGCCACCTCAGATTTAGCTCCTGGCAGCCCATTTATTATTTTTTCTTCATTTAGGTCGCAGCAGATGTCATTGACTAAATGTAGACCGAAGCTATTTTTGGTTGTTACAAATGACTCCGCGAATCCACGGTGACGCAAGGCAGATGGATGTGATGGCAACAGATTTAAATATGTGAAGCTTTAGGAAGAAAAGACGAACAGGAGAAGTAAATCTTTCAGGCTCAAGTTGGAAATTTTGCAAATATATTTTGAAGAACAGCATCTGAACCTGGTGGTGGTGCTGGGATGTGTTTTAATAGCCAGACCTTTTTCTCCCTTCTCCTTTTGTGAATCTGCTTGCAGCCGTAGCGTTACTGGATGAGCTGCTGACCCTCTTTCGCTCATGCACCCTGAAGATGAACACACTTAGCCCTCGGCCCTGTGTGCACGGCTCCGGCTCTGAAAAAGAAACGTTGTCTGCAGGCCAACAGATAAGCCCTCTCACAGCCTCTTTTCTTTTTGTCTGTTTCTGGTTCCTCCTCTCTTTCACTTCCCAACCTCATCTCTTCATTTGTTCTCACTGAATATCTTCTGCACACACACGTGCACACACTCATTTATAGACTGGAATGGATATCACACACCCTGCTGTGCTTTTTTTATGCTGACAAAAGCGTCCCCACTTAAACCCGACAATGGATGGCCCGTGCACCTTCACCCTCACCTGACTCTAAAAGTACTGACTGTGGGCAAACCACTCCATCAAGCTGCCCTTTTTGCCAACATGAACAGCTGATTTTAGAAGTTATCATTTCAGCCGTGACCTTCACAGGCACTCTGGACACTTTCATTGCAGCTCTGCTCAGTCTCATCACAGCTTTTTCTTTTTTAACCTCCTTCTAATCCCCGTTGACGGCTCTACAACCAAACAAGAACAGGCTATAAAACATTAGGTCAATTAGTCACGTAGTTTGCCTTTTGGCTAGCCTCAGATGCACACAGAATCGGTAATAAACCTCAAACTGCAGGCCGAGCTCTATGATTTATGAGCTAGTGCCAGAAAATTTAGCTTAGCGAGGGTCAGTGGAGTCATGATTAAACTTTAGTCCTTGATCTTACAAAGATTACTGCACTTATTTATCGTCGATCTAACCTCAAAGCTTTTAATACTAAATCGTTTTTTTAAGCACATATGGATCCAGACAGTATTTTAATTTGTTTTTCTCCACAGGAAAATAAAAATGATTGCATCACATTTGAACTGAAACAATCAGCACACACCTGACCCTAGTGAAAAAGCCCTTCTCAGTATCTCCACCAACCATCTTCTTCCTTGGGAATAACCTGTGCTGCTCCCTGGAAGCCACAGAACCGTGAGTCATAGTTGAAGCGAGGACACCAGAGGAGCTTCACTTGTCAGACTCCTCAGCTATTTTGTACTTTCCCTTTCAGATATGGATTTTTGCTGCGTCGGGTGAATATATTTATGCATATGTATGACTTGCAGCTTCGCATGTGAGTCAACACAAGTGGAGCTACACTTTTACTGTCTATTTAGAGGAAGCTAAAATATCCATCAGTTCACCCACAGGTTTCCATCAGCAGATTGAAGTTGACCAACAAGATTAGAGGCTTTTATTAAAATGGTTTGTTTGCTTTTTTTTGGCTCTTTGATGTAATAAAATTTATAATTCCACAACAGCCCTGGAACAAAAGTAAGGGTCAAGAGAATGATTAATAATAATGTTTTTGAACTTCAGTTTTTTTGCTTTTAAATAAGGTATGTGTGTGTTGCCCAGTATTTACAGTATTTATTTGTCACTGTGTCTATGTGTTTTTGTTAAACTATCTATTAAACCACAGGATGGATTTTAGTTAAACCCAGAAGTGAGAACCAAATCCAAGATGGCTGCCACAGCTACTACTTTCAAACATTTATGTCAGACCTCCCTGTCACTACCCGATCCGTACCACGCATGCGCGAATGTTACGTCACTTCCTCTCTTTGCCAACATTGCAATAGTGACAACAGCTCTGCCTTCTTTTCGACTGAGGGACGTTTAAACAACCTCCGTATACAAACAACTTCATGCTAAATCTGGATTTAACAAATGGTTAACCTATGAATACCTTTAGAAAACATTTTCAAACATTAATTTTGAAACATTGTGAAAATGAACACTATGTCAGCAAGGGGCAGTATCCTCGTACACTGCAGAGTAAACTGCCATTAAACAAAACAGAAGAAGAAGAGAACATCTGCACATGCGCAGTACGGCTCAGGTAGACCCGATCTGTACGGTCCGACCGTTTTTATCTACATTATATTGAAATGTTTCAATATTGCAAACATTTTAAGAGATACTTATTATTTTTAACATCCTAACAGATACTCTGACCCGTGACTATCGTAAAATGCGTCGACCGGAAGTAGACGTCTTTCGCGCATGCGTGGTACGGATCAGGTTTCCGGTACGGATCGGGTAGTGACACTCCCTAGGGCACGTAATTTGGACTCATAGGATGTCCAAGGAAGGTCCCGCTTTTCTCACCTCTGATTGGCTGGAAAGACTCTCCTACGATTGGCTATTTCATGTAACAGCAAACCGTCTTCCCTCGCTAAGTGCAGGGTTTTTTTAATGTCTGCAGCCAGCTCTTGGGGAGTTTTGTGAAGAAAATGTGAACTTAGCGCTATAATACCCATTCTGTCCTGTTTTGCAACATACAACTTTCAGTTTCTTTTATAAAAGAACCAGAAAAACATTAAATGTGAACTTGTAATAAATCTTGTTGCATTTATCACACTGTTGGATTAACTTTATATCCGTTGGCTCTCAAGCATCTTATTATTATAGATAATCTTATGTAGGGATGCTCCGATTTCCGATCACTGATGTTTGGAGGTGTATTTGACAGCCATCCCAACACACACTCCAGTCTCTAACTACTCATGATAGATTATGACTATTGCACGGTGGCAGAGGAGTTAAGTGCCTGCCCCTTCACCTGAGGGTTGCAGGTTTGCACCCTGCTCAGTCTGACAAATTTGTTGTGTCCTTGGGCAAGACACTTAACCCTACTTGCCTGCTGGTGGTGATCGAAAGGAACCGTTGGTGCCTGTGCTCGGCAGCCTCACATTCGTCAGTGTGCCCCAGGGCAGCTGTGGCTACATTGTAGTTCATCACCATCAATGTGTGAATGGATGAATGATGCACTGTAGTTTAAAGCCCTTTGGAGTCCTCTGGCTCTGAAAGGCGCTATACAGGTGTGGGTCATTTATCGTCCTTTTATCAGTCTGTTTCTTACTAAATAGGACATGAACTACTGCAGATGTAAGGAAACTCTTGGATTAACATGCACAACATATTTGGAAGTCAATGCAATTCCCTATGCTACTACAGTTAAGTGATCTTAATTAGCTACAAAAGTGTCTATTTAGCTGGTTTTTGGTGTCATAGTAGCTGAGAGTCATTCATAACAGCAGCTTTGAGTGTTAGCAGATTGTTCGAGACCTCACAGTACTGTAAAAACAGCTGAAACAGCTAGAACTCGTTCAGTTTCATCCTAAAATTATCTTAGATTAAAACGCTGGCGTGAACGGCACAGGTGATTCCTCTAAAAATGTTAGACCATAATGAAAAGTTGTGTTTTTCTACCTTTGCCACATTCTAAAGTGAATCCTTCAGATTGGATCTTTTAGAACATGCTAGATAAACGAGGGTTGATTGATTCAAACATTGTACAAATTTAAGACACAGAGATGAGCAGATTGCCAAAGATCTGTTCGTCAATAGTCATCTCTATGATCATTACATCCTAACGTATCAGACAGTGTCGATGGTATCTTTGGCTTCTTCTTCTTCTCTTCTCTGTTGTCAAACATCTGCTCATGAGATGGATATTAAAGCCGGCTGAAGAGACTAATTGTAATTCCAAGGCTCTTAGCGTTTGAAGACCCTTGATCAGATCACTCTTTTCATAATCATACAGCTATTTGACAAAATAGCTGTTTCCCACAGGCCTCCCACTTGTGATCACTGTCAATTGTGTTCACTGGAGCAAAACGATAAGCAAGTGGCCACGAGTCAGCGTGAAACACTACGAGCAATCGCCCACAACAGCTTTCTAATTCTCCACTGAAATGAAGTGGGACCATTTGAACATTATGGCGACGGTGAATACTAATACTTTCACTGATCATAAAGAGGAAAAGTATTCTTGGGGATCCGTGATAAGTTAGATAATAAAAATTGAAAAAATGCATCAACTTAATCTGAAACTTTAATGAAGGATGGGAGCCGAACAGCTGCTGAGTCAGGATGAAGCAAGAGAATAAAGGGCTTGTTTATCAGTTCCATTTTTCTAATCGTCTTCATTTTATCATCTGCTGCAGTTTTCTTAGAATTCATTCCTTATCAGAACCCTGCTGCAGACAGTTAACTGTCTCTCACTAGTTAATGCAGCAGCAGATCAAAGACTCTAATTACATTTTTCACCCTCTCAGGCCTCGCTGCTTTGCTTGAAAGTCAGAAATCTTCATCATCTTGGTCATAAACTGCCAAATGCACAGGTGACTGCACAGATGAAAAAATGTTAATCAGCCCATAAGTCTGTTGACATGTTCTGTCTCCTCCTGGTCTTAGCTGTGAGTGTGTGAATAATTAGGCCGTCCTCTGCTGCGCCCTGCCCTGCATTAGGTGCTGTGTTGTCATGCTGCTGACAGTGATGGCGGTGGCAGCCATCCATGCTGAGCCACTGGCAGAGTTTGGGCTGCCAGGGATAAAAAAATGACAGAAAGAGAGACGAGGAGAGACTCCAGAAACATGAAGAGCTGCTTCTGCAGGCAGACCGTTTGGTTTCATCTGTGCCATTTTCCTATGGTGATTTTATTTTAGAGAAAACTTTCAAATTAAAAAACAAATATATTTTTAGGAAAATTGCTCGACCGAGCTTCGAGAACAAAATCTTACAAATGAGCTGATTCTACTTTGGAAGTACATCCTAATATCACGGCCAACTTTTTCACCTGCAGCCCCAGCACCTGTTACACCGACACAAACTGGCCTCCCTCCATGTTGGATGGACGGCTTTCCCTTGGCCCAAATCTCCGGCAAACTTTACCACCAATTATTCATGACGCAAGCCAGCAACTAGCTGCTAATCCAAACTGAGTGAAGGCTATGAATTCCAAAGTAAAAACACAAAAGGAGCCTGAATTCATTTCCCACAATCCCCTACGTTCTGCAGCTCCCAGCATGCAAAGAGCTGAGTGAACAGGTGTTACGCCTTGATGCGGCTCTGCGAGGCATGCTGTTTTATTTGGCTCATTTTCCATGTGAATGCGTAAATTTTGTGATTCATGGCTTTGGTGCAGCTGTACACCAGCCATCTTTGCAGGATCCACTGTTTTTATGATGTTCAGGATCTTAGTGCCCAGCTTTCGCTCTGCAGTCGACCAAGCTGCCGTAAGTACTGATGTCCATCCCAAAACCAACAGAATGTACGGTCAGTAGGATTTACTGCAGTGAACCACTCATTCTGCTCAAACTTGTGCAGTAAGTCAAAACAAAAGCAGCTGATTTGATTTAATAAGACGGGTGTCACTCCGGTTCATTTTGCACAAATTAGCTGTAGCACAAATTTAGACACACTGCTTAGATTTTCAGGTAGAATGCTGTGCCACAAAGAAAAGTAAGTGACATTTAAATGTTATGAATCTTGGTCTTGTTGGCATTAATTAGATGGAATTAAAAACAAATCCCAGTCAAAGAATCAAATGTTTTGGCATTTCTAGAGTTTTTGTTCTCAGACAGAGAACGGTGCACATCAAGCCTGTGGTCCCTCATCGTTGCCAGAGTCAGAGATGATGCAGGTTCACAAACACAAATGGTGATCTCTGCACGTAAACATGGGTTCAAATGGTGTTCATGTTTTCAGCAAAGAGTCAAAAAGAAACAGTGAATTTTAGCTTTTGAACACAACTTTAGAATTCAGTTGGATTTCACTACAACCTGATCAGAATTCACACATGATATATGATACATGTGGGGCTTTATTCATTTTCTATTTATGTTCTAAATCAAAGCTGTGAACACAAACATTTTCAGAATCCAATAAAAACGTTCCAGTTTGAGAGACTAAAACTAAAACTCACTGACGAACAGCAGCTTGGATCAGAACTTCCTGTTTTAGGGTCTTTAGTCGACACCATTTGTACAAAAACAGCTGAAATCGTATAAATTATTAATATTTGTTGTTTGGAAGGGGGACACTGAAATTTTGATGTAGTATGACAATATTTGCTTTTTCCAGTAAAATAAACAGTTTCAGTTTCTCTCAAAAATAGCTAAGAATTTCTTTAAGGGGTTCTAAACATGCCGTTTTTGTTTAATTTGATTTGATTTTTATTATTTTTTTAGCCATTTGTGCTTCAGTGGTACAGCTGCAGCTGTAAAATGGTTTTAAATCCATCCGTGCATTGGAATCAGCATGCAACAGGCCGACCTGTTTTACCATTCCCTTCAAATTTCAGATGTTAATATGTGTGTGAATACCATTCATTATTTTTGCATAGACAAAGTTAACATTAAGATAGGAATTATTCTGGTTTTATCCCACAAAATCTTTTCCTTTACTGAAACTAAACTATAAACATTCCATTTTTCTTCTTTAATAACTAATAAAGACGAAGACATTTGTTTGTGCACAGCTACTTGTTTTGTTAGTAATAATTAATCTAAAAATAACTTTTTAATCACATTAAAAACTGTTGTCATCCAGTCAACAAAAGAGACGATTGCAAAAATAAAAGCTGTAGGAAGGACGTCTCCTCCTCTACCTCAGTGGAAACGGACATGTGGAAAGTGAAAATGCTGTGAGGAGCCTGAGGAGATGTGGAGGGCTTGTAAGGATACGGCTACTTGGTTTCTCACCATCACAGTTCAGCTCTTTCTGCTGCTTAAAACTGAACAATCTCATTTTGATTTATGATGCATCTCAGACTCCTGCTAAAAATAAAAACGGCTCCTGATGATCGCTCAATTTAACACAAATTCAGAGGTTTTAGAAGGTTCAGGCTGCTGCTCTGGTGAGTGGGTTGGCCCTCAACACTTTCCTAGGAAAAAATAAAATCTCAGTAACAACATAAACTCATGTTTTTGTTTATTTACTTTTCCTTCTGACTGAATTAAACTAATGTCCACACCTGGTGATGAGTCCAGTCTTACTCCATGAAGCTTTCCTTCTCTCTACTCTTTGATTTGACACAATTATTTTTATTTTTTTGGCGTTGGGGCAGCCATTTTCACTGCATTAACTACAGCATACGGGGTTTAACCTGCACCACACGACAGACCAAAACAATCCCAAACACGCCCACGAACTTTCACAGTAGCAACAACTGATGTAAGCCGTTCCACCCAGTCTGCTGAACACCAGCCTTCCCTTGCACTTGCACTCTCTTTGCTTTTACCTACACTACCCATCATTTTTACTCCATATTTTGTTTGTAACATGCAAATAGGTTATGGGTTGAATCACAAAGTACATGCATCACTGTTTATCTGTAACTCGACCCTCAGAAGGTGATAAAAATCAATGAGCACAATTTTTGGAGTGTTTACCTCAGCAGAGGTGTAACCTAAAGCCCTCATTACTGTGTGTGCTGAGTGCAGGGTTCGCAGGAGGAGGCAGAGCTCAAAGGGCCGGCTAATCCAGTGGGTTTTGCAGCATGATGGGCTAGTCAATATGCTGGGCCTGCATCCTAAAGAAGCCCGAGCTCCAAAGCAAAACTAGGTAAAAGAGGCTCAGGGAGACGTCCTTTGTTGTGCAGTTTTTATTCTCTCTACAGCTATAAAGGTGAGGTGCCACTAAAGCCTTAACTCGTCTCTTCTTTATTCTTGATACTCCTCAATTTTTATTTTATTGTGACTTCCTGTTTTTGGAGATATGTGATATAATTTACTCTGCATGACTTCATGTTGCAGTGATTGGTCAAGACTGTTGCCGGGTAAGTTTTCACATAAATCAGCTCAACAAAGAGATGATCAGACTTCCTTCTTTAAATCCTGATGTTTTTTTTTTTATCAGTCTGAAGAATAATTGAGTCTCCAGCTGATTCTAGGAAGAAGAAGAACTTTTTAAAAGAGCTCAAATCAAGGCAGCAACACAGGTGTGGAGAGGGAACATTGGTATGTTCGTCAGAGATGAACAGATAAGACTCGAGGTGCTGCATTCCTGTTGTTTCCCAGCAGAAAGGCGAGAGAGAGAGAATTCCGCTGGAGGCACGTCACCAAGTTTAATTTAGGAATTTAATTTCCACGCACAAAAGAGGTCGGACAAGGAAGAACAAATTGACAGACACAGCAGGCGGGTACTTCATTTCCTCCAAATAGCTTTTAATGAGAATAAACCTTTTGGTCCAGGTATGTCAGGTTGAAGGGCACTTTCTTCTTTTGGTGTGGTTAAGCTCTCAGCATTTCCCAGGGAGTAATTTTGGCCTGCTGAGCTGGACGCCACGTTCACATGTTGGGGAGAGGGCCAAGCCATGCCTTAATCTCAAATAAATCGATTCTGTGGAGGAGAACAGGCCGGTCTGTCCTCGGTGGAGATCACTGGGCTGTGGTCAGCTGGGCAGTAAACTCACAACACTGGCAGCCAAATCAAAACCACTGCTTTTTTTTCCTTTGGGTGGAAAGTGATCCATGGAACACAGCTTTGTGACTCATTTTAATTTCTAATTATAGGCATTCATTGGAACAAACAAAAGGATCCACGTCCACCTGCCAGAATTGGTGTTCAGCCATGTCAAGTCACAGTTTAGACAGATTCTTTAATTAAACTCTAGAGGGGGGGGGGGGGGGGGGGTATTTTTAGTAATCATCTTGATTCTATGGTCATTAGATAATCATAATAAACTGACAGAGAGATAATTCATTATTTTATTTATTTTTACTTAAGGTTATCCTTTGACCCAACAATTTCCACCGTTATTTTGTCATAGTCTAGGTACACAAAGGATTAACACTCCCCTAGAGGCCAGCTGCAATATTAAACCCCACCCTCTCAATGTAAACGAATGGGACCCTGTACAACTAAAAAATAAAAATGTATCTCCACTAATTTATTCCATGTGTTGAACCCTGTTGATTAACATTACTCTTATCATGCTGCTTCATGTCCAAAAGTATTTTTTCTGATAAATGAAGTTAGTAATTTCATTTCTAAATCGCCGTGATTGGGAGGGATAGTAGGCAGGTCTTAAAGCTCCAAGTCTCTAATGCACTGACTGACTCAGGTTAAACAAATGTAAAGGGAAGATTTAGGATTATCTTGGCTTCATTTTTGAACAATGGAAACGGGCAAATATTTGTCAGTGTTATTATCTAAAGGGACAAATCGTGTAAAACTCACCCTTTGCCTATTTTGTGCTGCCATGTGGGTCTCTACTGCCTCTATAAACACTCCAAATGTGGAAAAAGCACATATTTGTTCTCTGTCAGTGTTTGGTTTCAACTTTTTGCCTAAAAGGAGAAATTTTAAAATTTACCCTATTGTGACATCGCAATAAGGCAAATTGGCATTACACCCCCCCCCCCCCCCCCCCCCCCCCCCCCCCGCCCCGTCGATTTTGGAGGAGCAGCAGCTCTACTCCAAGTCCCTCCAGGATATCTGAGCTCCTCGCCTAATAGCAGCCAATCAGGGGATGGGTGGGCGTGGCCAGCTCCAGCTTGTTTTCTTAACCTGTAGCGACTCATTCAGGAAGAATAAAGCTGCTGAAATGTTTTTATGTGAGAGAGATTTTATACAAAACACCCCATGACCATGTTTTCTGTTGACCATCGAACTATTGCAACTTTAAAAAGTCATAAAATGTCTCCTGTACAATTATGGCTCATACCAGCGCTGGTTAGGATACTACCTGTACTCTGACAAGTGAGAGAGTTCAACTCTCTTGCTAAGCATTTTTCTTCTCCCTGCTCTGCTCAGCAGCAGGATCAGTGGGGGAAACAGAGGGAAGAAGAGGATACGGCCCCTTCAGAAAAAAAATGGCTGTTTGATTTTTGTTTGAGCCTCCCTTGGGCTGCCCCTTGGGCTTGGATCAGACTTAGTTTAGTGCTGAGCTCGGTCCTTTTGGCAGAGAGGGGACCCCGCCTGGTGTGGACACGTCAGCGTGTCGTTAGCTGGTTTCAGGAAGCCGGGTTTCAGCACCACAGCATTGAGGCTCACCTCAGACGAGAAAGGTCGATGCCTCCTCCACTCACATATCCCTTCCAGGGCAGTTTTCTTTAACACACTAATTTACACAAATGCCTCCATTTGACAGGCTGCATTAAGGGATCCTGCTGCTCATCAATCAAACTTTGTGCTCCTTGCATCTGTAGTTTACTGTTAAAAGAATCTGTTCTCTTTAAAAATGAAGCAGGATCAGAGTCGTCTGCAGCTAATGACGACTGCAAACTGGGATTTCTTTATTTGGAGGCTCAACGGAGAGCTGATTTCTAATATATGGCTCTGAAGTTGCTTGGTGGCCCATTTTCTTATTAAAGCTGTTACTCTGTGCTTCATTACTAAAAAAAGCTGACATTTGGAGTACGCAGATTTCACCTGACAGTGGCCTTTTGCTGTTGGCTTTGTCCTCCCTCTTAGGGCTTTAGTAAGCCAGTCTCCCATATTGCATAAGCATTATTCACACAAATACCAAAAGGCTAATCAGAACGGCTCTTTGTCGAGCTTTTATTCTTCCCCCTCTCTCTCTCGGAGCTTTAATTCTACGAATCCTGATTGCCTTCCTGTGTTCATTTGTCTTGAGACGAGCTCCAACGTGACGCTTCGGCAGCTCATGCTATCATTCTGCATAATAACTACATCTGCATAATAACACTCCATCATTCCTGTTTGGTGCTGTGGAAAACCATGCGGCTCCCTCCAAACTTCTATTCTCCTTCCCCTTCTCTCTCACTCCTTTTAGCACTTCATCAGTTTGTTTAATTCATGGGTTAATTCCTGCTTTTGTGTTTTCTTTACTTGCTCTTTGGTAGTTGTAACTTTGCGTGTGCAGCAGCACTAATGACTTTTAGAGGTTCCTGTGCATTAGTGGTAGTTCATCTTTACAAGTCCAAGGTTGACATGATACCCAAATGAATTATTTCCTCTGCAGATGCCACTCCTGCCCGTGCATTATTCCAAATGGAGTAGTTTATCAGTATATTACCTTCCAGTGTCCTTCCTTTAGGTCCATCTCATTTTACCTGTCACAAAGCCTGTAATGGGATTCAGAAGTAAGACAGGCTTCACTTGACAGTAATGGGCTCTTGAAGGGAGGAAACTAGCCGTGTTCTGTGTAACATTTTTCTTCATCATGTAAAAGAGATTTATTGCTCGAGACCCTGCTGCAATGCTGAGAATCTCCATCCAGTTGATCCCTGTGATAATCTGCTTGTATGCACACAAAAGTAAACTGCCTATTGATTGTATTTGTTTACTATTTTAAACACAACTTGAGATAGTTGATGGATTTATTATTAAAAAAAATATCCATGAGCTCATCTTCGGTACGTTCATTCTGTGTATGTTTTCTTTAATCCTTTTAACTTTTCGTTCTTTTTAAAACACAGTTAGGAGATCTTTTTTACCTTTTTATGCTGACGTTTCGACCATCACTGTGGCCTTCTGAGCTAGGCTGCTAAAAGCAGCCTTCACTTCCGCTTCCGTTTATGTGCGGGCAGCAGGGGACGACAATATCGCCCCCTGCTGCCCGCGCTTTTTTGCACCAGAGAAAACCACATCATGGATTGGGACAGCACAAGGATTATCAACACAGAACAACAAAAATACAAAAGATGGATAAAGGAAGCTATTGAAATAAGGATACGTGGACATGGGGCTATGAACATGGACGACGGGGTGTACACGTTAGACCACGCATGGGACTGCGTCATCGAGGAGGAAAGCGCGGACAGCAGGGAGCGATATCGTCGTCCCCTGCTGCCCGCACATAAACGGAAGCGGAAGTGAAGCTGCTTTTAGCAGCCAGCTCAGAAGAAGGCCACAGCGATGGTCGAAACATCAGCATAAAAAGGTAAAAAAGATCTCGAAACGAAACGAAAAGTTAAAAGGATCCATGAGCTCATGTTTATGGGTGTTGCCATGTCTGATGATGTGGGACTGAAGTCCCGCCTTCTCACCTGCACACAGTCACAGTGGTTTGTAGGGCTCAGCCAATGAGAAGACATGCTTGTTTAGTACAGGGATCGCTGTTAAAGTCACAAGTCAGTGACTCGATGCAATCTGCTGGGTTTCCTTACGTGGGACTTTTTTAACTAATTGGTATAAAGAATGGAACTCAACGGTTCAACTGGAATGTTGGAAGTTTTCATTAAAGGAGCTAATGGATAACATCTAAATATACAAAATCTTCATGTCTTGTCAGGTGATTGTCCAACTTATTTGCATGGCGGGGGCGGGGCCTAAAACCTGTTCTGGATCCAGCTGTGTCAGAGGTAATGTAGCAGCAACCATAGTTTCTGTTTGGAAGCTTAGAAACCATAAATAGTCTTTTCACTGCCTGCTATGCTATTTTTAAAAGTATAATCAATCACAAGATCTGAGGGTTTCTGGGCACGTCCCAATGGAAGGAGAGCCCAGGGTAAACCCAAATCTCCTGAGAGGGATCGTAAACCCCCTCCAGTCTGTCAGAGACGTGAGATTCCCCAGGAGGAGATGGAGATTGTCACTGAATAAAAGGATGTATGAGTTTCCATTCTGGTCCTGGAACCTCTGCGACCCAACCTTGGTGAGGCAGTAGAAGAGCGAGAATGAATGTGGTACCAGGGGCTGAGTAAAGAGTTGATCTAATAAACGTATTAAAGGACCTAGAATCCCTAAAAGAAAATCGCCCTTTTAATTTACCATAATTGCTGTTTCTTTCCCAAGTTCCACGTTCGCTATATTAAAATTGTTTGCAGTATAAAATTTGTTTCTTAATGCCTTGCCGTAGACACACAGTCTGTTGCATTTTATTTACATAGTGCGACGGTGATTAAAGTGAAATAGTGGGTTCACCGCGGGGTTCCCTGAGACCTCACTGAGTGTTGTCATAGAGACTCAAACTCTCTAGTTAAAACAGTGGGGCTGTTTTTGCAGAGTATTTTAGGTGTGAGTTGGGAACATGCTTCAGGGAAGAGATGTTTAGCAATGAGGATGATGAAGTCTGGCAGAAAGGAAAGTAAGACCCTACAGTGACCTCTTTTTAAGACTTCGTGGCCTTCATGAGGAAAGACAGCCACTTGGGGGTTGGATCAGTGAAACGGTCTGTCGAAAAGGACGACTGTGGTTAGTCTCAACATGGATCTTATTCTTCTAGAGCATAAATACCCTGGGAATATTAGAGAAAGTTCATTATTTCACTTAACTCTACTGATAGATTTTTACTTTATTTAGATTTTTCAAAAATTTTAAACACCATGCAGCATTCTGTAAATGTTAGGGATAGGGTTAGGGTTACATCTAATCTGGTTACAGGTTATGAAAGATTTCCCCTTTGGTATTTTAACTCATAACTTGTTGTTTATTCAATCAAAAAATGCCAACTTCATGAAATTTACCATCACATGTTAACATGAAAATGCTCTACAAGCGTCTCCAAATGCGTCTGATCATTTGATGCAAACAGTTTGTGTCGACCAGAAAGCTAAAACCTCGTAGAGACATTTAATCCCTTTGGCATTCAGACTAAAAGCAAACCACAACATAGATCTGGCCCTTGAATGAAATGGAAAAGACCAGAACACTGCATGTAGGCAGACTCCTTTGCAGTTTGACACATTCAGTGTTTTAATAACTTCTTAGATTCTGCTTTTGGCGCAATAACTGTGCAATCTAAAAAAAAAAGAAGCGGCATGAAGCAAATTTAGAAACACCCTTCTTAATTTGTAGACAGCCTGTGCTTTGGAGTGTTGGCTTTAACTCCTCGGAGCACTGCGGAGTTTCCAGCTCCCAGAAGACCTTGTGGGTGATAATCAGTTATTACTGCTCCCTCTCCCAGTTACTTTCCCCGTTCTCATGGTGCTATTCGTCATGTATTTATGTGACAATTGTTATCTATTATTGTGCTCTTTCATGTGGCCAAATATGAGAATTTTTATTTTACATGGAGCTTTAGCTTCCCGCGTGTCTGATCGTGCAACACTGATCATGTTTCTTCTTCTCACTTTGATCCCGTTAGCGATCCCTTATGGGTCAGTTAATTGGAGGATATTGATGCAGGTATTAGAACTGCCAATGTAGCTGAAGTGATTTCTTTGCTATTTCAATACGTGGGATTGTGTTATTCTAATAAAAGACTGGCATTTGAGCCTCTTTGTGCAGCCTTCTCTAATGGGGTCTGGGATAAGAACGGTGATATGCGTCGGAGCTGGCAGAGGCACAGGCTGTGTTTTTGTTTATAAATAGCTCCAGACAGAATTATTCCACTTGCGGTTGTCCCATAATCATCAATCACTGGGCCGGCTTCTCTTGCTCGCCAGAGAGGAGGTACACTGTGAGCCATGCCCTTGCACCTCCAACTGCTCAAGCAGAGCACAGAGTGGGATGGAGCTGGGAGGAGGGGAGGAGGAGAGGAGGGGAACTGTACGGTGATGGAGTTTGTTATGACAGCATTCATAACTCCTCCCCTCTCCTCTCCTCCAGGTCATTACATCCAACAACATCACTCCTTCAACACACACACGCACACACACACGCACACACACACACACACACACACACACAAAGGGGCCCTCCCTCTTTATGGCTGATCACAATCAGCTGGCAGGCTAATCGTGTGATGTGTTTAGAGGATGTGGGAGAGGTCATGTGTGTCTGTTTTCTCAGGTTTCATTTGTCTTTGTCTCTCTATCTGGCTCCATCGCTTACTGAGGAGGAGCTTTGCACGAAGAGCTCACGGCTCTGAGAAGACTGCAGGACACAGATCTAAATCAGGTCCACATGCACAGAAATACTAATGATCTGCATTCCTACACAAATCCATGTGCAACTGTTAGACGTGCCAAGAAGACCACAGAGCGAAGATGTCTTTGCAGATCTCTCTTTCAGACTTTTTACTGGATGCACACGCAGCTACACAAATATTTCAGCGTTACCATGGCAAAAATACAGTTAGAATCCAGATGATTCTTAACAAAATGGTTATGTAACTACTGCTGCTCCAAGACTTGTATCTTATCTAATCCTGTGACTTTATTTCTTTGGTAACCCAGCTCCATCTCTTTCAGCTGCTCTTCCCATCACCTGCACCACACATGAGACACAACTGAGCACATGAAGGACATTCGTAACCACAGAAGAGCCACTGCTGGTCGACTGGGAGTGAAATCCAGTTCTGTAACGGTCAGAATCAACAACAAACCCCTAAAGAAGTGAATTTTCATCAAATTTGATTCTAAATCTGACTGCAGTAAAATCGTGTTACACAAATGCAACCTACTGGAGGAGCACACCAGCCCCCCCAAAATCCCCAGCAAAAAGCCCATAGCTGATTTTGAGCCTCACCTCCCGCAGCTCCTTGGCCACATCCTTGAGCTCCTTGAGAATGCCTTCCAGCTGGTCGATCACCATCTTCATGTGGCTGCGGATGCGTTCTCTCGGGCTGGGGGTCTCAGAGGTGTCCCGGGCCGGAGCTCTGCTGAGGGACATCCTTTACAAAGCGACGTGGGGCCGGTGGCCGACAGGCTGAGGGCGTGGGGGAGCCGAGTCGGGGTCCATGTCTTTGGCTACAAGGAGCCTCAGTGCTACTGATCCGAACAGGCGCCCCGGCCACGCAGGGAGACCTCAACATCTTAAAAGCACCTGGGCAGCCAAAACACCTTGCCTCTCCCGCACACTTGGCACAGGGTCACACTCTGGCATCCATGCTGTCTGGTCGACACGTCCGAAAACAAAGAGAAAATCAACGTGTGAAAAGTCCAATGCAGTAAATCCATGGAAAAAGAAGGAAAACACATGGACTGTTGGGAAACTCTTACATAATTGTGTTGAACCAGCTCATCTCATGTGTCAGTGTGTTCCCAAACAGCTGCCTGTACGTGGAGAATTCAGTTCCCTTCCTCTTCTCTTTCTGTACAATCTACTGAAACCGTGACCTCATTGGAGGCTGATACACAAAAATGAAAGTGATTTACTCCCATCTAGAGTAAGTTACATCGGTCGTAAGCTGGATAAGGGAAACAGAAAATAGAAACTCCCTGCAGTGGCTCAATTTTCAAAATGATCTCTTTCTGTGCTCCTGGTGGCCGGCGGGGACAAGATTTGCCTTCTAAATATAGTCATTCAGAGCGGGCTACAGTCAGGACAGATACGGCTTCAGAAGGGAATATTCCTCTGTGCAGGCTTGAGTTTCCTTCCCCTGGAAAGAAAAAAGATTCTCATCAAAATCAACTTTGCATCAGATCCATTTTCTTTGCAGATAATGACCTAACAGCTTGTCTTCTTGTTTCCTCCCTCGATGAAAAGGACGCAGCGTCCAATACCCCCCAAAATGTGGAGCTTCCAGGTGACGTGAGATCAGGCTGAAACCACATCCAAGCCGGCAGAACGTGACTTGTGGTGACGATTTGTGGAGGGATTACAAAAAAATCATGGTGCCAGTGAGACACGGTAACTGGAGGGGTGGAAAGCAAATGAGCAGCATCCCCTGAAATTTGGGTGGCAGCTTGTCTTATGCAGCATCCTTTCCTGAAGTCCTCTTGTGCAGAAAAAAAGGATTAAAAAAGCAAACAGTGACCCACAGCAGTCCACAGGGGTGTGCCCCAAAACCAAGGGAGCAGAAAGAGAAAAGGATTCTCTTGTCTCCTTCAGTTGTTGCTAAGGGAACCCAGTCTGCCAGCTTGTGCTGTGATTGGATAATTATTTTACTTCTTATCCATGTAGTGTGTGTTTTCTCTGTGGACTCTCTTCAGAGAGGCAAAGCGCTCCGTGCCATCCAGCAGCACAAGATAAATCCCATGAAAGCTTCCCAGCGGAGCCCCGGAGTACAAGCGGGAGGGAAAGCTTCTCGCCAAATCCAGGGCGATGCCACTGCCAAGGGGTGCGCTGGCCAATCACACATGGCACCTGGTCAGACGGAAAGGACAGCAATCACTTATTCTGACATGCATCATCCTTCTGTCCTCTCGGTTTCTAAAATGCTTCTGATTTTTAGCAGCGTGAGGAGCAACGCCAGCATGGAGGAGGACACAGAGACGGACATTTCTGCATTAATGATCTTCAGCTGCTGTCAAAATACATACTCTTGCTTCAGTGGTACTTGCATCACCTCCACACACACACACACATACATATGCCCGTCGGCACACACACCTACTCACCTTCTCCGTGCATCACTATGCTGTTGCTATGCCCAGAACTCACTGTCCAGGCACAGCATGATCACTGGACCTACACTCAACCAGCCGGTTCTTCTGTCGCACACAGTAACACTTCTCACCGTCTTGCTGTTCTCTCTTCCTCTCCCTGTCTCACACACACACACAAACACACACTCGCTCTCTCACAGATCCCTCCCCCCTCCCACTACTTACTGTCTTGACAGAGAGAGAAGCTTCTATCAGCAGGGTTATTTCACTCTGAGGTTGTGGCTCATCAGAGGAGGAGTAGAAGTGGAGGATGAAGCTGTGGAGGAGGAGGAGGAGGCAGGGGGCATGAGATGGGAGCGATGAATGGCCCTGATAGCGCTCTGAAAAAGGGAGAGAGGAGGCTGAAGATGACTAAGAGCCAGAGCGGTGAGGAGAACTCCTGCTTCGGATGGTGATGCAGCTGCTGGCATTATTCTGAGCTGCCGAAAACACGCCACCCGTCATCCAGTCAGCATTCACCCGCATCTGGAGGCAGCACTGAGGTGCTGCTGTGGAAAAGGAGCGTGTTATTCTTTTGACAGCCTCTCCCTCTTTGTCTGTTTATTGTCTCACTGTTCTCCCACCCCCCCTCCTTCTTTCTGTCACTCTTCCTCCATCCCCGGCTCTCTGCCCCAGCGCCCTCTCTGTGTCCTCACTGACTGCCGGATGAAGAGAAACTGATGCCAGAGTTTATCGTGGAGCTCAGGCTCCTGCCAGCACCACTCGGCTCCTCTGCTCGACTCTGTGGAGGAGGGGCTTGATGCTTTAAAGGCGCAGCATATCGGGCTTGGCTTCTCTCCTGTCCTCTTCTCTCTGATGCTGTCGACACTTTCTGTCTATCTCCTCTCGCTCTGCCTATCTAGCCTTTGTCACTGTTCTGTTGAGGGTGTTATCGCTCTTAAATCAACTGGAAGTCTTCCTCTGCTGCCCGCTAAGCAGTCTCCAGGGAGCGAGTGTCCACACAAGTCCCTGGCTCTTACATCATTAATATACAAAGCAGGTTGGTGTTTGATGACCTCATCTGACTGACAGAAGTAGGGAGGGAGGAGCGGTGTGACTTTTTCTCTCCCTTGTCCTCTTCATTAAGAATGTCCTTACAGGTCAGAGGAACCCTGAACAGATGCATCTGATGTTAACTTATTCTTCCAAAGCACCATGGAATAAACCAACAAGACATAGTTCTTAGCATTGCTTGCAAGTTGCAAGAGAATTTTGGCATAAAATTGCTGTAAACAGCTTGAGGCTCGGTGCGGCTCTTTGCATAACTGTAACGAGAGATGAGGAGTGGATTCAGGTTAGGAGGGTCTTTGATGCAGATGAATTTGTTCTGGTCTCCTCTGTGGTTTCCACCACTAGGATCACAGACATTATGCTGATGCTGTGAGGCTAAATTGGAGGAATATTCGGCACCATAATGAATTCTCTTTTGCATCTTTTCTTTGATTAATAAATGATCAAGTAGTGCTTTAAAAATATTTTTGAAATGCCACCATTTACAAGTACACAGAGACAGAGAGTCATTTTAGGACTGCATCACGTTTTTATCATCTCGTCACATTTTGCAGCACACCGTGGCTCCCTGTGGGGGTTAAGGGACCACGCTCCCTTTGAACACGTCGATGAGCAGCACTGCTCAGACAAGCTGCCTTCATTACAGTCTCAGTCCCTGCACATACGGCAGGCTCCATCATCAAATTATTATTTTTGCTTCTGTATTTATGCCGTGATAAAAATATTTTTTTAATTTGCTATTATTTCCTTTAAAGAGAATCTCACCCGTCTGTGGGAAGGTCTCACGGCTTGTCGCTGACATCTCCAGGGCAGTGATGACTTTATTGCAGATGAACTGGATTATTTCCCACCCTGTAAATTACATAGTTTTAATGCTGAGGTCATCAGGACTTGTGACTTTTACTGGAAATCTTTAGTGAGTCCAGCAAAATTGGTTCCACTTAATATTTCTGCCATGGATTTATTGTGCCATGTTGTTTATAGAGATGGTTTATAGAGTATTTTTTTGTCCAGTTGAGCAAAGGCAGATGCATAAACTCAATAATGCACATAAATGCACACCAGTGCACATGCTGGTACAGACCCACCAAATGTCTGAGAGTTTATAGTAACAATAAACTGTTGGACGTCCATTCATAACTTTTTAAGTTGCAACGAGAGTAAAACCGAGGTCATAGTTTTCTCTCCTAATGACCATCAACCACGGACTCTAGGCCTCTCATCGTTGGCTCCATTTGAGCAAAATGTGGTTAATGATCTCGGTGTGAGGTTGGACTCTGGGTTGTCCTTTGATGCACAGGTGAACTCAGTGGTGAGATCCTGTTTTTTTCAGCTCCGGTGCCTTTCTACGAATAAGCCTAGCTATCCAAAGAGAACCTTGAGATCGTCACACCTGCGTCCAGGCTTGACTACTGAAACTCTCTGTACGTCGGTCTGACAGCATCATCACTATGAAGGCTGCAGGTGGTTCAGAATGCTGCGGAGGTTCATTACTGAGTGAAAAAATGGGAGAGAGTCTCTCCAGTTCTATAGTTCATTGCGGTGGCTTCTGGTAAAACATCGCATTGAATTCAAGGTTCTAGTGTTCATATTCCAGTCACTAACAGGGACTGCTCCACCTTGTTTATCATCGCTCCTTCAGAAGCACGCCCCCTCAAGATCACGCCGCTCCTCTACTGACCTACTGGTTGTGCCATGCTCTGAGCCTTAAAGCTTAAAAGTCACGGGGACCGAGCTTTTGCCACTGTAGCTTCTACATTGTGGAAAAGCCTTCCACCAATGAGACGTGTAACCTCATTTAGGGCCTTTAAAGCAAAACTGAAACTGCACCATAGACTCACAGCATCCCATAGGCTTCTGTTCTGATTGTTCTTATTGGTCCATTGTGTTAGCTGGCCTTGCTTTTTATGTTTTTAACCATTTTAAAGGTGTTGAACTCGTTTAACCACCCCATATGCCTTATTCATTACTAGGTTGTGTCACTTTTTAAATTTATTTTTTTTTCTCTGTTGCTGATGAACATGTTTGTGTTCAGCGCCTTGGGCTGCCGACGGGATGGCGCTCTATAAATAAAATGAATGAATGAAGTATTTATGTTGCCCTTTTATAAAATGATCCTTCAGAAGATTTAACAGTTACACCCGTGTAGTATCTGATGGGTCTAAGTGTGGCAGGAGTTTGTTTGGATGTTTTTAGGTTTTTATTGATGGATTATCCTACCTGCTGTTGAGATCCTTTGAACAGCCTTAGTTAGAAGAAGTAGAGTTCAATCTTGACCTGTCAGGCTACTTCACGTATTAACATTTAAGTCCTTCCTTTATTTTATACCTCATAACCACTATCAGGTTTATGTTCCACATGTTTTCTGGTAGAAATGTGATTATTGGATCAAATATGTTGCAGGTGTTCCACTCGTTTTTGCTGTGAAGAACTTCATGATGTCTGGGTTGTTTAAAGAGGACCTAGAATGTAAACCAACATTTTCCTTGTTGTTGTTGAGTAAAGACAGCTTGGGTGGTCAACAGTAGCATGCCAAAAAGTCAAAGTCGTGTGTGACCTACTTTTTATGTAAATTAGAAAGTTGAAAAAGCGAGAGAAAACCTCCTGTTCTGAGAAAATCTTCTTTAACACGTCATAAGGGGGAGCCACGCCTCCTCAAACCTGCATGTCTCCAGTGTCTGAGGCCTTCTGGGGAAACCAACCAATCAGCAAGCAGCTCATTATCATATTCATGTCCTGGCCGAGTGGGAGGGGCAAACAGCTCTTTTCACAGCAAGGCTGGTTTAGGGGGTTTAGAATGGCCTGTATCAGGGCTCCTGGGACAGATGAAAGCCAAAAGAACATTTCTTATGATTTTTAGAGGTTCAAAGCTCTGTTTTAGATTGTTGATTAACTGCATTCTAGGACCACTTTAAAGGTTTATGACATGATGACATTTTAACATTTTTAACAAATTAAAGTAGTTTTGATCATAACAGCGGTGATGTTATTAAACCATAAAACTCTCGACCTGACCATCTGACCCGAATGAGTTCAGCGTCTGATGAATCAGGTTCTGGTGTCTGCCTAAAGATTGTTGGTAGAAAAAAAACAAGTTTAAAATGTTTTTTTCTATTCCTGTTTTGCAGCACTTTCCATTAATCTGTTGGACTTTTTTTCTCATCTAACCTGGAACGTGAAGATCACCTCCCTTCCAGCAACACATCACTCATTCATCCTCAATAATTGCCTCTTTTTCAGTCCTCAATACCCTCGATTTCCCCTCAGCGCTCAAGGCACGACAATCAGACACGTCCACCGTCAGCAAGAAACTGATAAAACCCTTTCATCAGCTGACCAACATTCTTTTTTCATCTGCAAATCCCACAAAACTGTTCATGGACTCAAGTCTGAACTTTATACTGATTCTCCTCAGCATTAATGTTTGAGTCACAGCAGAACTCTTATTGCAGATAACAGATTACAGTCTGGTATGGAGACTACAATAGAGCTTCTGTGTTTCTTATCATCTTCTCAGCTAAACAAAACACTACAGATACCAGGTCTGCAGTTTTCATAACTACCAGCTTCAGCCTAATAAGAATAAAGAACCTGAATCATTTAATAATCTGAATCCACTCTGCTGTTTCTCTCCTGGCCATTGTGTGGCGCTGTTGTGCATGTGACCTGCTACCTTTTTTCCTGCTCTCACTGAACACTAACAGGTGGACAGATAAAACAAATCAAATGTTCTTGATGCAATAGATGCACGCAAGTATGTTTTCCTGCAGTTCATGACTTATGTGCATGAAAACAATATGTGTAAATGTGAAGCAGCATAAAAATAGTCTTATGTAAATTTCAACATCCATTTTGCTTTTGAATTAATAGAAGATTTTGCTGTCAGTTCAACTACACATTATTATTATTTTAGAGAAATAAAACAAACTCTCACTAAGAGGCTTACGGATTTGTCCATTTAATCTCTGAATATCACAATTTGGTGTAGTGCACAAACCACAAGACACATCTGGCAAATAAAAAATGCATGATGAAACATAAACACTGTAGCTTGTTTACGATGTGCTGTTGCTCGTAGACCGGTGGAGTGGGACAGAGCTCAGCCCTCTCCTGTTTTACAGTGACACCAGTTCCTCTTCTCGTCACTCTGCTGACCTTTGATATTTCACTCTCCCCGTGTGACTGTGTTTGTTTGTGTGTTTCTAAAGAATCTTGCAGGAGAGGTTGTTTCACGCCTTAACACTTTGTGATGGATCAGTGCTCCTGCAGAATAAAAACAGAAGCTTTGGTGATTGATGTCTCATTTCTTTTATTCATGAGTGACGCACACAACTCAAGTGTTGTTTATAAAAACAGCTTTTTGGGGGGGTGAAATTAGTAAATTTTCTTTCTTCAAGAACTGAGGATCAGATCTGAACAATCCTTACAATGTAGTTCCATCATCTCAAAGGATATTAAATTCAGCTCAGCTGTTCAGAATCAGTTGCAAAGATCCCAGATTTTCCATGTTGCAGAAAACATTTCCTTGTCTGTAGCTAATCAGATGTTTAGTAAATTTGGCTAACTTTCATATGCTTTGAGTTCTTTGGCTGGATTTTCATTTTGAATGAAATTTGCCTGATTTGCTAATTTACTTGGATAGAAACTGAGTTGACTTTATGCAACAGGACTAAGAGTGCTCCAGTAGCAGACTGAGCTTGCATCAGTGCTGCAGGCATGATCAAAACAAAGCTTTAGCCTTCTCAAAGGCCTTTTCCAGCTTAAACATCTGATAAACTTTTATCATCACGATGTGCACTGTCTGCTGTGGAGGTGGAGCTTGATGGTTATTTGATAACACAAGCAGCTCTGCTATTAGAAAACTAACATAAAGACGCTCTGTTAATAAAGCACCCTAAAAATGTTCAAATGGGCGTCGAAGATGTTTCTGCAACTCAAGTAAACTTTATTTTGCTTATTTTTGATTTGCTGAGTATAAAAACATTCTGTTCACCAACATGGGTGTTTTTCTTTTTCCTTTTATTTGAAAATCTGAAAATGAAATATTAAAGGTGGGATATGGAACACAAACACCAACGTGACATCTAGAGTGTGGAGGTTGTAGTTGCAACAATAGAACAAGGTTTCCAGCTGTAGGGATGCCAGGTTCTCTGCCGATACGTGAAGTGAGCAGCCAGCACCACGTCCAGTGATGACCTAAACTCACTCTGGTTTTTGATCTTTTATGGTCGCGCCTCTTCTGAGAAGGATAACGACATCTTCTGGACTCAGAAGCAGCTGCTTGACTTACAGAGTCTGTCATTTTCCACAGTCCTAGCCTCGCTGTGCCGAGTGGACTGTTTACCATATTTGGAAACCCGCAATGGTGCCCTCTATTGGCTGGTAGATGTAAACATAAACCCAGTGTAAAGACTGATCCTTAATGTGGTGTAAATCTTATTAAACCTTAATGTGAGTGCCAATACTAAATGTTCAAACACAATACTATTACTTGTGAATGTATATCTACTGACAGATTAACATTACTTCAATGAATCCTAATTTGTAATAAGAAATACATCCTTACAGGAACAAATATTCATTTTAACTCCATCATTCATTATTATTATATGACATTAGATTTCACATATTGTCATTCAAAAAGTATGATTATACATTTATGTTACTTATAAAGTCTTTCACGAGGCAGGAAAGATAACCTTTATTCAAGAAAGAGATAGGAAAGGTCTTGCGTCAGAATCCTTGAGTCGTCTTCCTTGAGTCGTGATGTCTGGATGATATGCTGCTGGATAAGGTAGAGACACTTAGGACAAGATTAAGAATACTTGTCTCTGGGACACGACATCAGAGTGTCCCGAACGTATTGACGTGACCTGTAAATGAAGAGTGTAACTCAGTTCATTTAGGAGAAAAACCATGGGGCCATGTTGCTACACTGTGCCGAGCGGACTGTTTACCGTATTTGGAAACCCGCAATGGTGCCCTCTATTGGCTGGTAGATGTAAACATAAACCCAGTGTCGTGCCGTCAAAATAAATATTTGATCATTTTTTATTAAAATATAGATTTTAAAGGAAATACTGTACCTTCAATCTGCAAACCAGTGAAAAGTCAAAAACTGAAAATAAAGATTTAAATGGGAATACAAAAGATTAAACCAGCAAATGTGAAAAATCCTACAATACTAATAACGGCTTGTGTAAATAATACATAGTCACTCACTCACATCAGAATCTGTACACAGAGACATTATAAATAGAATAACTCCTAAAACATCCCTGTTTTTGACTGCAGCATAATTTTTACAAAGAGAACAAAAACAATAAAATATTTTAGGCTTCAGGGGTTTAAACATATTTTGATGCATGTTTGTCTGTTTGAGGCTTTTATTGTGAAGGACCAAAGGAAGTTGTGCTTTTGTGGCAGAAAATTCTGCAAGTGGAATTCCTCTTAGATTCAGTCGAGAAAATGTCTCCTGTTTGTGTAGTTAACTCAGTAAACACACACACACACTCATGCATGCACACACACTCACATGCACAGGCACACGCATGCCCACATACACACACACACACACAGACTCGTGCACATGTGCACACACACACTGGGGCTCAATCCCAGTGGTTTCACATGAACTCATTTATTGTTCTTGAGGTTTTGCTTTAATAATAAAACCAAAGTCCTTCTGAGTTGCCATCATACAAAGTTGTATTTATAATATTATTTTAATGCACAATTTATAAGTTCTCGTTAAGTTTAGACTTCTCAACAACTCTGCATCAGTAAATGATAAGAAAACTGTTCACTGTTTTTGTTTTTTCAGACAGGTGCATCTCAAAGATGAGCGGTCTTGTGTTTTCATCACCACAGCTTTTCAGCTCCATCAGTCTTCAGTCTTATTATCGACCATCACTGTGACCTGCTCTAATGTTTTTAGCATCATTATATCATTGTTTATGTAAAACGAAAAGGAAACACACTTAATGCATTTTCCTACAAATACAACCATTTATTGATATAATGAAATAAAAGTTGTGACACATTTGGAATAAAGTAGATGTAATAAATACTACTTGAAAACAAAGTGCACCTAATCTTGATTGCGGAAGAAGTTTGACAGCAGCTGCAGAAAAGAGTAAATCTCAGAAGAATATCAGAGAAATATAATTTTTAAAAGTAGCATGTAATGTGGCCATGAGGCTCTGAGCTGAGTTGGAAGATCTGGGCCTCTGTGTCCGTACTCTGGCGTTCTTGGGCTTTTCCTTTTCCCACATGTGGAAATAATGTTAACTCTGAAGTGTTAACCTATCAGGAGTCATTTTACATTTTACTCAAAATAGAAGACAGACTAGTAGACTTGATTGGTCCGAGGGAAAGTCTGGCATGATTTGGGTCAAGAAAGTTTATAAATAAACAAATCATATTAATACTAAAGGATGAAATGATTAATGTAATTTTATGGTCAGACTGTTAGTCAGGACCTGGAGGAATTATGGTTGTAATCTGTTTTTGCATCAGAGTCCCATGTTTGTGTCTGATATTATATAAAATATTGAGGATGGTGTGAGCCCCATGTTTCTCACGGAGAAAGGATGAGTGTAAAGCAGATCAATTCCAGGAAATATTTTTATTCTTTTTATTTATTTATTTTTTGTTTAACCAGAGGGCGATTTTTGTAAAGGAAACATGTTATGCACCAGTTCAGGTGATGATGACGTCTTCCCCATCCCCAGCTTCCTTTATTATTCCTTCTTTAATGGAAGCAGTTGGTCTAATCAGAATAAAAAGTTGTTTCTTGCACCCCTAAAAAACCACGGCATCTTTTTGTTTTACTCTAATATCAGGTGAAGGAGGCTAGAGGCTAAAATTGAGCTAACAATGCTAACTGTGAATTAGAAGTAAATAGTCGGCTCTAAAAATATCTGAAGCTACTTTTTCAATGACAACAACTGGATATTATAGTGAAATGTATGCACGGAGTGAATAATGCACAGGTGTCAAACTCAGGCCCTCGGGCCAAATCTGGCCTGCGGTCTATTTGTATTTGGCCCACGAGATCATATATCAAATGTGTAGTGACTGGTGTGCCGGCTCATTTGCTGCAAAGACTAAAAATCCCACAGTGCTTTGTGGTGTTAGCGCGTCAGTCGAAGAGCCCCGTCCTTTACTCTCTCCATGTTCAGCAGCACATACCTGTGAGCAACTGTTCTCTTTGATGAAGACGAACAAAACAACACAGGAGTCTCACTGAGGAACACCTTCCTCAGCTCAGAGCCTAACCCCAGAGATGCAGGTCTGTGGCTGGAACCAGTGAGAATCCGAGTAAATCAAAGAGGAGCAAACTGAGCTTGAATTATTGTGGTTTTATGCACTTTTTCTGCTCCAAAGCATAAATGTTAATAGCTGAAATATTGCATTTTCATGGAAGGAAATTATCATTTTTTTGGTTTTTGTTGTTGGCCTGTGAAAAAGGAATTAACCTACATTAAAACAGGAACAGGAAAGGCTACAGATAGAAGAATAGAATAGAAATAGAATAGAAAATCCCTTCATTGTCCCTCAGTGGGAACAGCTACATTCAGAAGCAATAAAGGAGGGTAAAAAATAAGAATGAAGCGTAAAACAAGAAAACAAAACAGAAGTACTTGAATGATTCAAAACACTCAAAGATTAAAAATTTTTAAATGCTATGTATATATACACAATTTAAGGAATAAAAAGATGAAAAAAATTAGACATAAAAAGTATTGAATACCACTGATGTGTGTTTTATTTCAAATGTATTTGCTCTTGTGTAATTTGGTTATTCCAGCATAACATTATTAAAGGAACTAGAGGCAGGAAAAAAAGATGCTCACGAGCGACGCGCCCGGCTCTGCGAGTAACTGCAGCCCAGCACGGGAGCGTGCACAGACGGCTATGTTACACAAACACAAAAATACCATTACCTGACCCTCTTCACACGCTCTCACGCCACACCTCCAATATCTCACGCAGAAAAGGCAACTCCCCGCCGCTCTCACGGACAATATTGCGGCGAAGCAATCCACGCTGCAGCCCTGATCACAGCTAATGCTACTGTAGCATGATCACAGCTAATGCTACTGCACGCTAGCTCTCTCTGAGTCATCGGTGAGGTCAGATCATTGTCATATCATCTCTAAACACAACCTATAATGTTTCTTACCTGCTCACTAGGAAATGAGCCATGGCAGCATCCTTTTTGAGTCCCAGATATAGTTGAAGCAGCCTCCATTCGTCAATCACGTATCCGATATAGATTCGGGTCCCTGCCTGTCTTTTACCATATTTGGTCTTTGACTCACGAGATGCCGCTGAATAAACTTCCTTTGTTCCACGCTTGGTCGTTTGCTGGTTGCAGTAGAATCCATTCCCACAGTTCTTCTTTTGGAGTTTGGCGGTTGGCAAGCAACTTACGGTGCAATAGCGCCACCTACCGATCTGCAGTGTCGAACACATTTTCTTTCTGTTTTGAAGCTGTCGTGAACGCGCAAGCAGTGTCAATTGACGCCACATCCGTAGGGCAGCGCGGGAAATTCGTGACCGAACTGCAGCGCATTTTGCAGCAAACAGCCTGTTCAAGAAAATGGAACGATACATGGGTGGCCTCATTCTTTTTGGTTTATAACGCTTCATCACCCATTAGCTTTGAAAAAATGAACATACATGTTTCATTTTTTACAGATTTTTTAAAGATCCTGCCTCTAGTTCCTTTAAGTTTGTTTCCAAATGAAAATGTTCAACAATACATATCTGTAGATGTGTATTTTTGCCGTCTATTTTTCAATAAATATTGAGTTTGGCCCACGACTTCATCCCAGTTTTTCATTTCGGCCCAGTGTGAATTTGAGTTTGACACCCCTATAGTGAGTCGTTCAGAACTATAACAGCAAGACGGCAAACAACCAACCTTCCTCTATGCCAGAGAAATATTACCATAATGTAATGCATTATTATATACTTGTTACTCACATTTTAAAGTAATTTGTTACATTATATTACTAATTTTAAAATGTAAGGCATTACATTACTTTTGCATTACTTTAAGTTACTTTCACCAAAATAATATGGATTTGGGAATCTAAATTTAGTTCATGACACTCAAGTAGCTCATCACACATCCAGTGGAAGGTGATGTGGTATCTGATGGGCTAAGGGTTGTGGTTAAAACAGTCAGATATAATAACAGTTCTTTAGGTGGAGCACACAAAGTGCATTTGACTACAATGTTCTTCATATCCTTATTTTTCTCAAACTTAAAGTAACGGGTGTATGCCCATCTGGAGAGTGTTCTATTTTGCACTGCAGGTCCTTCTGATCACCTCCATCAGGGCTGGAGGATGATTGCTCCTGGGCATGAAAGTGCCCAAAGCTGGCTGGGACCCCCAGAAAATGAATTTGTATGAAATAAATGCAACAACAAATTGTACGCTTAGCACGCTGCCATCTTAAATTAACTGAGCGTGCAAATGGGGGGGTGGCTCCACCCTGTATTTTGCCTTGGACCCCAAATGCCTGGATACGGCCCTTTGTGCGGACCTGAGTTTTGAAAGTGATCTGAATTTTATCAATTAAATAAATATTACATGCTTATAAATTATTGCTTTATATTGTTAAACATTTGAAGTGGTTAAAAATCTACCAACTTTTTCCTTTTCAAGAACTTTATTTAGTTTTCTTGTTTTTTATTTGACTATTTTCCTGTCCTGTCTCTTATCCTGTATCTCCTCTCAATTCTCCAGACAAAACTGCTTCCTGGATTTCCTACTTTTTCACATAATGAGCTAGCCTACTTTTGAACTAAGCAGCTCTGGGATCTGCACCGCAAAAACAGTGAAATGTGTGCCGCACGCCGCAGCAGTGAGGTGACGTCACCGGGTATGGCACAGATGAGCTCCGCTGAGGCAGCGCGTCAGGCATGAATAAAAGAGAAAGTGCCAGAAAGCGGACATGACATTTTTTTTTTTTTTTTTGGTTGCAAGACTTTCAGAATGTTACTGTGGTCGTGGTGCACGCAGCTGGAACGCATCCGATCAGCGGTCTCTGTCCTCACTGCTCAATAGAAGTCCTGGAGTTCATATAAATAATGTCATATCGAAACTGGACCTTTATTCAGGCTCCCCCGTAATTAGAACCCTGAAGAAAACTCACTGATTGATTCCTGGTTGAAAATGCGTTGTAATGCACGTGTTACTGACATTGTACCGAGTAAAATATTACTGATTTTTTTTTCTGTAATGCCTTTCATTACTGCGTTACAGCAAAAAGCAATGCATTACAGTAATTAATAAGTTTTGTAACTGGTTACTCCCAACACTGCCCAAGAGTGCTAACACCACATATGACAAGATACTTATGTACTTACCAACTTACTGTGTATGACTCATCTTTGCTTGTCACCTAGAATCTTCTGGTGCTGATCTGTAACTGCTACCAGCCACAAAACACACGGAACGGCAGTGAGAAAGTGATTTTTTGCTTAGGAAAATGAACTGCAGTAACCACATTTGACCACAGGAGGTCATTCTTAATTTATGCTGGTGGTGGTCGGAGGGACTGGTGGCGCCAGTGCTCGGCAGCCTCGCCTCCGTCAGTGTACTACATCGTAGCGTACTACATCTACTAGTACATAGTGTACTACATCGTAGCTCATCCCCACCAGTGTGTGAATGTGTGTGTGAATGGGTGGATGACTGATTGTGTTGTGAAGCGCCTTGGGGGGTTGTAGAACCCTAAGAAGGCGCTATACAAATACAGGCCATTTACCATTTACCATTTACCATTTTATTCTTACAGATTGCACCTTTAAAAGAATATTTTCTTCATTTTAATGTGTCAAGTTCTCTCCTCTACTTATGCAGATCCCCCACTTGAAAGGGGATCGAAACGTCCATGCAGCTCTCACAACTGGAATTACTCAACATTTCTCAAGGACCAGACTGTTATCATCTTTATCTTCTTTTTATTTTCAGTTTGTTAGGAATGATTTCTTTAACAGGTGGTCCCAATGCAGGTAAAAACCTTAAATAAACCCAAAGACAGGAATATATATAAATACAAAATAAACATGTGCTTGTATTCATTCAATTTTACTCATCCAGCAAACTATAAACACCAACAAATAACCCATAAGGTTGCCTAAATAAGATTAAAGTACAATGAGGTTTCAACTAGTCTACCCATCCACAAGTGTAATCAATATCATGTAATTTACTTTATACTTTATACATACTGGTCAAAAGGGGCAAGTTTGGCTTTTGATTCTACGAGTTTAATGATTGGGCTCTGATTTGACTCCCACCTCAGGTACAGAACGGCCCCATATGAGTGTTCACTTCCATCTGAGAAAGTTATTGCTGAGGGACCACTGCTGTACTGAAAAGGTGTCAGTGGTCTATCAAACTGGATCTTGTCGAGTTGGGTGTATTCTTCAAAGAGCTTGATTGCATCCTCTCTGAGGTTATCAGAGAGAGCAGTGTCCCAGGTATCATTTATTTGATTGCTCAAAAGTTTTGCTTCTTGGAATGCTCTCCGTACTAGGATGGCCCCTTTCTGCTTTGCTGGTGTTACCAAGCCAATAGGATCGTAGAGACCTGATACTTGGCTGAGAAGCTCCCGCCTTGTCAGGGGGGTTGGTGTCTGGTCTCTGATTTGATCTTCTGAAAGGTCTTTTCCTAATCAGTTTTCTCTTTCTCTTTGAGAAATTTATGCTGGCCATCACATGAAGCTTGTCATCCTCAACGATGTATCCTAAACCAAGTGCCTTGTTTTCCTCTTCCTTCATTTGGTTTGGGAGGATCATGGGTTTCACTCGTGTTTTGATTTGCTTGGTTTCACATTCGCTCCTCCCACTCTGACCGGCAAACACCCAGGGCTTCAGCTCAAACCCTCCAGCCTTGAGGATATCCCTCACGTTCACTGTGATTTCCCTCAAACGATCCAGGTTGTTATTTGATATGAGGATATCATCAACATAACTGCAGTACTGAAGGACTTTTCGCTCCTCTTCAAAGTGAGAAAAAAGGGGTAAGTTGGCAGTTTCCCTCATCGCTAACTGTGCAATGCATCCTGCTGGTTTATCGCCCATGTTAACTCTTGTGATCGCAAAGTCTTTGATTTCCTCATCCTCTGAGTCACGCCATAGGAACCTATGCAGGTGTACCTCCCTCTCTTCCAGCCAAACGGAGTTGTACATCTTCCTTACGTCTCCAAGTGCAGCGTATGTTCCTTCTCTGAACCTCAGAAGCACAGCACGGATTGGGTTCAAGACATCTGGGCCTTTCATCAACAGGTCATTCATGCTTACTCCTTTAAACCTTTGACTGCTGTTCCAGACGAGTCTAACAGGGGTTGTCACGGAGTGTGGGTTTGGAGCGATCAGATGGCTGATGTACCATACTGGACCCTCCCACTTGGTGATTTCCTTCCCGGACAGCTGGACTGCAGCTCTTCGATCCAGCATCTCATGGACCTGCTCAGTGTAGGTAGTTTTCCATTCCGGCTGTTTTCTCAATAGCTTCTCTGTTCTGAGGAACGTGGCCTCGACAGCCTGTCTGTTTTCAGGTAGGAATGCAGGGTCGCTTACCCAAGGGTACTTGGCATGCCAATGAGGTTCATCAGTGTGGTGGTCTCCTTTAACGTAGGTAAGACCTTCCTTCACAATCTCCAGCTCTCGTTCCTCTGCGAGGGTCATCTCTTTGCCACCTGGGTGACAACCACCACAGCGGCAGCCCCCACAGTTCGGTACACAAGCGGCACCAATACTGTCCCAATGCCACCACTTCAAAAAGTCATAACTTGCCATGGCAGTTTTTGATGTCTTAATTTGGACAGAGTCCCACTCATGTAATAGGGGTTCTTGTGGGGAATTCTGGTGGATTTCCTGGTACTTAGCCACTGTTCTCATCGACCTTGCGAAGTGTGTTTTTGTCATGTGGAGCGTCATGGTGAACCCTTCAAAAAGCTCTGGATGGGTTCCGCCGACCACCTTGCCCAGAGGCCCGTCCCATAATACAAGGTCCCCCACAACTCTGGTCCTTTGAGGGGCCAACTTGCCTTCTCTGTGGCTGATAAGCAAGTTAATTTCTTTAGGTCGTTTTAAGTCCTCCAGCGCTACATCGGGGAAGAAGTTTCCAAGCTGCTTTGCTATCACATGTCTGTCAATGGTTGCAATGCTATCAAGTCCATAGCAAACCAGTTGGTGTGACTTGAGTACCCCTCTTGGGGTCTTTACACGAATTTTTAGAAGGTAGCGTTTTGTTTTGACATGTACTTTCATTCCGCCAACTCCGTGCACAATGAGTGCAATAACCTCACTCCTGAGGTTTAGTCTGCTTGCAGCTTTGTGTGTGATATAATTGGTGTCAGAAGCAAGATCAATTAATGTCCCAACCCTTTGTCCATCGTTGGCTGTTAACTCCAGAAGCATCATAAGTACCGGAAGTTCATCAAGTCCGCTTTCCATCAGGAGGTTAGGTTGATCCCCTCTGGCTTTCTGGATCTCATGGGTTCTAGAAACAACATTTGTGAAAACATTTTTACAGTGTTCTGCCAACTCGGGTGAAAGTCTTTTGAGGAATTCTTCTTGATCCTCTGTGTACTTTTGGATGCTCTTAGTCTCTTCTGATCCAGCTCCACTTTTTCTTTGAGTTGAGTTGCTTCTCACTTCAGCATGTGGACACAAATAATAATGATGATCAGAGGTTTCTCCATCACCACAACTTCGGTTCCGGCACAGGTAACCAGGTTTGCAGTACTGCCTCCTGTCATGCACTTCTAGACACTTCATGCATGCTCCATTTTTCCTGACAGCATCCTTCTTCTCAGCCAATGTTAGCGTGCGGAATCTTTTACAAAAGTAGAGTCTCTGTTTATGTTTTGTGTCTCCACAAACGACACACCTTAGTGAGTCTCTTTCGACTGTGGCTGATTTTGTCCTGGTGAGTCTTAGCTCTGACCTGCTCTCCTTCTTGCTTGGCTCCTCGTCCTTCAATTGTTCAAGCTGCTCGTAGATTTCCTCTTGTTTCTTCAAGAACGTCAAAAGGTTGTCGAATCGATTTGCTGGAGCCACAGAGTTCTTTGCGTCAGCTGCATAGACAAGCCATTCCTTCTTCAGACTTTCGGGGAGTTTTGTTTCTATTGATTTAGTAACAAGGGGGTTCTTTATCGCTCCAGTGTCCCCAAGGTCATTCAAGTCCTCAAGAGCCTTTTCCACTGCTTGGATTAATTCCACTATGCGCCTTGGTTGATGACCTTTTACTGCAGGGATCTTCTGTAGTTCTTCCACTATTTCCATAGCGATGGCCGTCCTGTTCCCATATCGGTTTTCCAGGACACGGAAAATATCATCAGATGTGCTGTAGGAATTAAGGCGCAGGTCCCTTGACAGCTTTTCGTCGAGGCTATCCAGCAGTTGTGCTTTTTTTGACTTCCTTTGAACCTGTTGGTTCCCCTTGTTTTTGTAAAGCCTCCCAGTCCTTTCTCCATCGACAGAAGTCACGTTTGTTCCCTGTAAACTTTGGAAGGGACGTTGGCTTCAGTCTGATGGTTGGTGGAGGGTTGTTTGTTAGGATTTGGCTCTCTTGTCCCTTGACCCCCATTGAACTTGCTTGGATGAACTCAGCTGTCCTTGAAACCAGTTTGGGCAAGATGAGGTCCAGCTCTCTGAATCGGTTCTGAATCTCCTGAATGTCGCGAGGGATCCACTTCTTCCAGTTATTCTGCAGTTCCTTTGCAGATTTTACAAGTTGATGTAAAAGGATGATGATGAAGTCATACGCTTCCTTACTAGTTTCAGGTGTTATGGCAGCAGCGCGTTCGCATTGAGCTTCAGCCACTTGCAAAGCGGTTCCTATTTCAGCTTTTCCGTAGGTTCTCCACAGTGTTTCTTGAATTAGGGACTTGACCTCTTTGAGTTTTTCTTCACAGTCTTTTGTGATCTGATTGAGGCCCATTTCTTGCTGAGAGGTTAATTCAGCCTCTTCGTCATCCGATTTCTCTTCTTTTTCTGCAATAAGGCCAGCACCAACTTCATTGTTTGCTGTTATGACCTTTTCAGCTTCAAGGGTAAGTTTGTCAAACCCTTCCTTGAGCTCCTCTTCAGTCATGTCCTCATGCAGTCTGGTTATGCTGTTTGCTAGACGAGCAAAGGATCTTTTCGCTGTTGCTCTTTCTGCCTTCAGTTGCTTAACAGATTTTCTTGGTTTTTCTACCATTTTGGAGAGGTGTACCAGCAGGTTTCTTGTTTGTTTCCCACTGGTCCTCAACCGGTTTTTACTGTCAAGTTCTCTTCTCTACTTGTGCAGATCCCCCACTTGAAAGGGGATCGAAACGTTTATGCAGCTCTCACAACTGGAATTACTCAACATTTCTCAAAGACCAGACTGTTATCATCTTTATCTTCTTTTTATTTTCAGTTTGTTAGGAATTATTTCTTTAACAGGTGGTCCCAATGCAGGTAAAAACCTTAAATAAACCCAGAGACAGGAATATATATAAATACAAAATAAACATGTGCTTGTATTCATTCAATTTTACTCCTCCAGCAAACTATAAACACCAACAAATAACCCATAAGGTTGCCTAAATAAGATTAAAGTACAATGAGGTTTCAACTAGTCTACCCATCCACAAGTGTAATCAATATCATGTAATTTACTTTATACTTTATACATGTAATACTTAACCACATAATCTTAAATATTCATCTAAATACAATAGATCCTCCATAATGGACTAAACTAATACTTCAAATAAATCATTAACAATTATTGATATAATGCATCTTAATAATAATTACAATTTCTTGCATCAATCCCCTAAATGTTTGTATTTGTTCTCTTTCATCTTTTAATTAACTATAAATGTTCACAAACCTATCAGTTGAAATCAACAAGGAAAATACCACACCCACAATAAATTATCATTATACATCAAAGTTTCACATCATGGGGTTTTAGCAAAATAGGTGGTGTAACTGAACCACATCAAACAGTCTCAGCAGCAAAGTCTCTTAATATCAAAGTCTCTTTCTTACCGGCTGCCTTCCTGCTTGTTTTGGACGTTTCTGACTCCACACAGGCTTGCCACACAAACAGACCACAGTGACAAAATGTTTGGTGCCTGCTGATTACCTGGCTTCCTACAGCTGCAGCGCCGGCCTGTGTACCGCCTTTTATGGTCTGTGTCACACAAGCACCATGAGTTCCACCATGTTTCCTTCTGGTTGTTGTAGTTTATCCCATTTTATTCAATTATTTGTTTTATTTATTTATTTATTTGCCTTTGTCTCAGTTTTAACACAACATAATGTGATGTTCAGTTGTTTAGCCACAATAAGGACCACGCTTCCATGTGACATCACTCAAAGTGTGCCGGGTGTCCAGAGATGGGAGGAAATTAGTCTTCTGACCTCTCGCCATCTCATGCAAAACTGTAAAATTTTACAGTAAACCAGGTACGAGAGCATTCTAATGATGGAATTATATTTTTGAGAAAGAATTGCTTAAAACATCTGAACCAGCCATTGATTTGTTACAGATTTGGCTCACCGGGTTTTTCTCCGATCATGGGACTTCTTCCTGTTTCTAGAAACTCTGAGACTCTCTGAGCGACCTCTCCAGTGGGTTTGGTCCTTACTGAACACAACACATTGATAGAAAAGCCTTTAAAAAGGACTGAAATATCCCTTTAAAGAAAAAGAATTAAAAACCAAATCTAGTATCTTGATTTGAATCATTTTTGAAAAACAATTTCAGAAGCTTGGTGACAAGTCCCAGTTATCAAGCTTTATATTCAGTAATGGAATAATTTGTCTTCTTAAAATAGTTAGTGTTGAGGATGAGTGGAATAAACAGAAACTCCTGATCCTAGGACAGGACAAAGCTGGTGGGATTACTGAGTGAGTGAGTGAGTGAGTGAGTGAGTGAGTGAGTGAGTGAGTGAGTGAGTGAGTGAGTGAATGAATGAATGAATGAATGAATGAATGAATGAATAATGAGTTCACAAGTCAGAATTCTGCTGATATTCTGAATTAGTCACAAATACATTAAATACATTTTATAATTGTTGTTTTACTTTGATGAGATAAAAAACTATATAATTGCAATTTATTACCATGTTTTTTGTCTGTATTGACTTGTTTAATCTGAATCTGGCACTTTAATGGTAATTTTTACTGATTTAAATAAATGTTTTATGTCAGATGTCAAAGGAACTTTTTATTCTGTGCTGAGTTTTCTTATCTGATTTGGATCAATCTACAGTAAAAGTCTGGTTACTGGAGTTCCTCTCATGCATCTTGTGATGCAGTCAGATTTTAAAGCTGTACAGTAAATGTCTGTATAGTCGATACTTCCCCTGCAAGCTAAGCATTTGCTCTGGAGCTGCAGCGAAGTAGAAGAAGAAAGTAGCAGAAAATAAAACAAAGGAAGAAAAGAGTAATTATGTTGAAGTCGAAACTCCTAAACAGAATTACAGGGTTTTCTTTTCCAACGGCTTTTCCCCTTTTTATCATTGTTTGCTTAGCAAAGCTTTTACCATAGACAAGCAGCTACCATTATCTCTGAACATGAACACACACACAGACAGACACACACACACACACACAGGAACATGAACAGTGCATGATTAAGAAGGCAGACCGTCACGGCCGGTTTGGCCCCGCTCTTTGAGGGTCAGCAGTTATCTCCTACTGTGAGGAAACACTGAAAATAGAAACGAGCCCAGAACACTGAGACATACTGTTCTCTTGCTTGAAGGATAGAAAGTCAGATGAACTGAGAAGCCTGACAGCAATGCACCCCCCAACACACACACACACACACACACACACATTTTACAGACACAGATGTTTGTATGCATACTTGGAATTATCCACACAAGTACTCGCACACACAGAAAAGTGACTGCGTACACCCCCTCTACACACACACACACACACACACACAAGGAACTATCACTCAATAATGTAAATCCAATTGTGGATTTGTTAGCATTATTTAAATATTTACCTAACCAAGATGCTAACTGCTAACACATCTGTTTTTACCAGCTGATCCGTTATCTAATTAAGCTAGTGAAGTTAAAAAGAGCCAATTCCTTTTTACTAGTGTGTGTGTGTGTGTGTGGGGGGGGGGGGGGGGGATTTTATAGGTTAATATCTGCTGTGATGAGTCATTTTACAGGAATGCGTGGCAGTTTTGGCTTGTTTTTAGCACCCCCTAGTGTCCGTTAGTGAAACCAAAAGTGAAAAAAAGCTAAACTTATCTCCTGGCTGTGCGTTTGTCGTTTTAACACTGTAATCTAACTGCTGAAATGTCTCCTCAGCCTTCATTAGTGTCTACAGGAGCGCTTCATCACTAAATCAAACAAATCAGCTGTGTTCATGATCTAAAACATGCAGGAAACGTGCTGGAAGCAGACTGCAGCCCCGGGTATGTCAGCTCCACTTTACAGGGACCAGACCGGCACTCTGAAGTTGCAAGTGCGGTATTCTCACAACTGGTGGTGGTCTGAGTGACATTTCATTAACCCGGTAAAGGGTCATTTTAGCACATACTGGCTCAAGAAAATTATTTAAAAATATGAAAAACGTTGCAATGTGTGGCTTTAATGGATTCTAATTATTGGCTCATATGCTGCAGTTTTGCATGAACTGTTTGGAAAAACAAATGAAGTCACGCTCACAGAAACTGTGGAAGGTGTAAAGGTCAAATTGAAAGCATCTTATGTACATCATGTTAAATCAGAGTCATGATTGTAGACTTGGAGATTAAATCAACAACAGATTTCTTTAAAGTTACACAGAAGAGCTACAGCATAACATTATGAAGCTCTGAATATAAATTATCTAGCTGTTAAATTTCAACTTGATTATGAAATTTACAGAAATGAGCAGAATTTGTGGCTTTGGATGAATGTGAGTGCAGCAGCAGGTCTCTACAGTAGTCAAGTCTTTTTGTGTTGTTTTAAAACACCAAAAACCATCCGAGGTAGAGTGCTGCAAGCTGCTAAAGTTACATCATCTGTCACACACACACACACACACACACACACACACACACACACACACACACACACACACACACACACACACACACACACACTCTCTCTCTCTCTCTCTCTCTCTCTCTCTCTCTCTCTCTCTCTCTCTCTCTCGTATCTGTTTCCATTGGGACTGTGCAGGTGGGGATTTCTTTTCCTTTTAAACTGATTTCCTGGACTAAAGCTGCTGTTTCAGGGTCTAGGTGTTACTTCTTTTTTTTTCTGAACAAAATCTGTTTTTTAATTTTCAACAATAATTATTAATGTTACGACCCAGGCATTGTCGGATATAATATTTTTTACCTGTTGTACCTTTAATTTTAGAACTTAGAATCCAGTTAATCAAATATGTTAATCACTTTTCTTTCCAGGTTTATTGATACACATATGATTCTTGTACTCTTTATTGATCTGCATTTAACCATGATTTATGCATGTTTACATCAAACTGTGAGTTTCAGCTAAAGCAAGAAGGTTTTAATCTCATGTGAAGGTCTGGTTCTGGTGTCATAAAACTGTGCAAAGGAGGTGAGAACACTCTGACCTAGGGACAGATAAGACAGGAGAAAGTTTAGACCAGATGGCTTCATTCCTGGAGCCAGAGATCATAAATATGTCGGTTACCAAGGATACGAAAGTTAGGATCTTGAAGGGAGGTACCAGGCGGAACCAGGTTCTGCAGAAGGAATAAAATCTGTGTGCATGCTGTGAACTTCAGATTCGCCATTATACGAGGGGAGATGGACAGAATCTCCCCGACTGTACATCGGGTTACAATAAAAGATGATTGAGTGAAATAAAGAGTTTACGTTGATTGCAACGAGGCGGTATTTTATGGCTCGTTCTTTGTTCGGTCAGAAGATTTTAACGAACTGGGAGTGTGGAAAAACAGCGAGAAGTCAAATGCTGAAACAGCTCGGAGGAGAGAAGAAGGCCAGAACCCTCATCACACGGGCCTGAGAGAAGTGACGTCAGACGAGCTGCTTGAACATCATATTCTTTGACCAAAATACATCAGAGAACAGAAACAGACAGAAACACCATATTTTTCCACAACAGCATCTAAGGGACCTCAGGTAACATGGAGGACAAGTGACACAGGCAAAATCAGTATAAAAAAGGGTTTATTTACAGTTTTTTACAGACGCTAGGACCCATTTCTCAATACTTAGGTCACGTTTGCAAAACTCTACATACAGTTCTCCTAACTGACTTTCAGCTTGGCAAAGCAGTTCATTTCACATTCAAAATTCACTACAACTACCAAAACACTTCAATCAGGTCTCAAATCAACTCATTCTTCCAGAACACTAGCAAAGGTTGACAGCCGACAAACACACTTTGTCACCCACAAAACAATGACCTAAAAAACACTAACAACATGTAGCATTACATTTTCTGAACAAGGACACATCTCTGTTTATAACTGCAATATATGTTACTGGAATGAATCAGACATGATGCAGAATTTGTCAATGTTTTATGTTGTTTATTTATTTATTTATTTATTTTTTGCACTAAGTAATTCCAAAATACAATACAGTTTGCTGGACAACTCTAACTATAGATGCCACTGCAGAGCATTGCAGATTTGGCTGCACTCTCTGACCAGCCTCTCTCATTGAGAGACCATGATGTACTACATCAGGGGTTCCCAAATTTGGGGTCCCCACAAGATTGCAAGGGGTCCCCACAATTTTGTCTTTGCTGAGGTTGTGAGGTTAGCTAGATTTTATTTGTAAAAATTACATTTATAAAATCCCAATAACACACCGTACAGTATAATCAGAACTCCATATAAAAGTTATAACTCTGTATGTTTGTGTGGCAAAGTGGACAAAACAAGGTCCTGGGCAGGATTTGAACCTCAGACCTCTGGGTTAGAGTCATGCGCGTTAACCAGTCAGACAAAGGGATATCCCTGTGGCTAAGCAGCCCAGGCGCATGATCAATCGGGATACAGTGACGGCATGCTCACCCTGTCACATCTGTATAAAGTTTGTAAATGATCACATTTACAGTAATGTGTTTATGTGTGAAGGAGTTGGGTTTGGGGGTCCTGGCTTGTCTTGGACATGGGCAAGGGGGTCCTTACAGTAAAGAAAAATAAAAATGGGAACCCCTGTACTACATGATCACTTACAGTAGCTCTGATCTCATCTGAGACTACAGCTCTTGATCTTCCTCGTATTCTTCTTCCACCACGCATACGTATTCCTCTCTCCAGCCTCTCTTCTTCCTCTTTCAGCTACTTCTCTGTTTCTGGCTGGGTCCATGTTTACATCACAATACAAACATATTCAACAGTTGTCTCCTTTTGTAATGAAATTGAAAGAGTAACACCTGCAGATGTTCATCTATGAGAATCAGCTGTGGCTGGTGAAACTGCATTTTTAGATTTAAAATATGTTACAATAAAATATTGCTGTTGAATTTTGCTCTTATTCAGATTTGCATCATGTTTTAGTTTTGAACATAAGTTTAACAGTTTTGTAAACAGTATGTAAGCACGTGCAAAATGTCCTGTTAGTACAATGATTTTTGGCAGTTGTTGTGTCTGAGTGAGAAAAGAATTCATGACATTTGAGAGATGTAGTCATTGAATGCATTTTGCGCCAAAACAATGATAATTGATCCTCAGTTTAGCCCACATAGACTTCTGTTGTGCTCACTGTATGTAGAGTTTTGCAAACGTGACCTAAGTATTGAGAAATGGGTCCTAGCGTCTGTAAAAAACTGTAACAAAAATGTTCCTGACGTCAGGCATTTACTCAAATATAACACAAACTAATACAAGGAGCTGAATCAGCTGTAAAAGGACCACATAGTTACAAATACACTCAATGTCCCGTTAGTGACAACGCTGTGTCCAAACAAACACACCCACTGCCGACTGATTGGTCAGCTCAAATTCACGCCTACCGTAGGGGGAGACATCCGATTAGTGGATAGAATCAGCCAGTGGGGGATTCCCGCATGCGCACTTCATTATCATTCTGGATGCTGAGGAGTTAACGAGCCTCTGACTGAAGCTGTTTTTCTCTGTATCTCTGCTGTGAGGAGCACACACACACAGCAAAGCAGGATTTAATATCAGAGGCAGAGTCTCCAAAAGCATAAGACTGCTAAGAATGCCTTAGTTTAATAAGGAAGACACCGCTGACTTCTCCGTGCTCTTTTGCTCCGCCCACATGCTCTGAGATGCACTGTCGCGCCAATTTTTTGCGCCGAGTTTAGAGACCGCCCATGTGCTCAACTACATACACACTCCTAAGGCAGTGTGGAACGAACGCGACCGGGCTGGGGTCGGCGGAGCGGAGCGGAGCTGATGCTAGTGTGTAAAGATTGGTTTATGCTTGGTTCCTTCCTACCTTCTGCGGCTTGTCTCTGCTGTAAGCCAATTTTCTCCCAGACTGTAGGGGACGGCATGGGGCTCTACGGCATGCATCCAACACTACACCATAGTAGAAGTAGAAATCACTGTTGTTTTACATTTTTTTACTGCTTCCTTGTCTTTTCTGAGATGTTTGTATTTATGAACCTCCCGCCACTATGAGCTCTTGCCAGTCCGCAATGTTTTTCTGCATGGGACTGTCCGCGTAGTTAGAAAATTTCCTAGGTGTGCGGTGCGGAAATTTTGGGCCGCGCGGAGGTCATGCAGAGGGGCGTGGTTGCTAAAATTATGTAATTTGGTTGCTCGGAGTCGTGCGGACCTCGTGGAAGCGTCAACCATAAACCAACCTTAACTGCCATAAGGGGCCCAAAGTGTGCCAAGAAAATGTCCCCCACACCAGTACACTACCACCACCAGCCCGAACCATTGATACAAGGCAGGATGGATCCATGCTTCATGTTGACGCCAATTTCTGATCCTACCATTTGAATGTTGCAGCAGAAATCGAGACTCATCAGACCAGGCAACATTTTTCCAATCTTCTATTGTCCAATTTTGGTAAGCCTGTGTGAATTGTAGCCTCAGTTTCCTGTTCTTAGTTGACAGGAGTGGCACCTGGTGTGGTCTTCTGCTGCTATAGCCATCTGCCTCAAGGGTCCACGTGTTGTGCTTTCAGAGATACTCTTCTGCATACCTTGGTTGTAACAGTTACTGTTGCTTTTCTATCAGCTCCAACCAGTCTGGCCATTCTCCTGTGACATCAACAAGGCATTTTCGCCCACAGAACTGCCACGCACTGGATGTTTTTCCTTTTCGGACCATTCTCTGTAAACCCTAGAGATGGTTGTGCGTGACAATCCCAGGAGATCAGCAGTTTCTGAAATACAGCCTGTCTGGCACCAACAACCATACCACGTTCAAAGTCACTTAAATCATCTTTCTTCCAAATTCTGAAGCTCGGTTTGAACTGCAGCAGATCGGCTTGACCATGTCAACATGCCTAAATGTATTGAGTTGCCACCATGTGATTGGCTGGTTAGTAAATTGGACAGGTGCACCCAATAAAGTGGCCAGTGAGTATAAATTAGAAGCCCCAGTAATAATACACAAAATTAAGAAGTGCGATGCTGCCCATGTCACGGGGGAATTGCAACACCTTTTTACTGGTTCTTGGGCATATTGTGCCATATAAAGCCCAAATAAAGACTATCTAAATTAAAAAAAAGGAAAAACATTGGAACAAGTAAAATAACTTTGGTAGTACAGTCATTTTAAGTGTTTATCCTCCCTCCCAAGGGCAGGAGCAAGGCTTCCCTTTGGGAAATAGCCAATAAAGGGTTATAAAGGGTCAAAATCACACAGATTACAAAAGCATAATCCATAATTACCTTTAATCCCAGGGTGCGCTATTATGGTGCAGCCATACTTTATGAGTGTGCACAGTTTTATCTGCATCTTTTCATCTCTTTCTTTACTTTTCCTGCATGTTCACATCACTCCGGACACCCTCCCCGTCTCCTTGTGAAATGCTAAGTAGTCTTTCTCCTTTAACCCTGCCCTTCTCTCTGAAGCCAACATATCTTTGGTGCGCTGTTTGCCAAGAGCTATAAACAAGTGTAATAGAATTGCAGTGGGGTTAGCCGAGATAGCCGACTGCATCTCTCTTTGCCTCTGCCTTCCCAGCCGTGTGCTAACAAGCCCAGCAGGATCATTGTAAATTCATAACAAGTTGTACCAATGTGGGTCATCTCTGCTGCTTCTTACAGCTGCCATGGTGGCACTTCCTACTTCCCTCATTTGTTTGTTTTTTGCACACCTGTTTGATTCTTTAACCCGGCTATGCCATATATCATATAAAAGTCTTTGTCAGAGACAGATGAGATGATGTTTTGGATAAAAGAAAAAAATGTGTTGAAGACTTTTTTTTAAATGATTTGGTGTTATGTGGAACGATGAATTGTGTCTGAATAGGGCTGGGCAATAAATAAAAAATGTATCGTTATCAAAATTTCTGACTCTAATCGATATCATTTTTCCCATGTCAATAAATTTGGTAATATGCCACCATCTAAAAAGCTAGGTTATCCTGAGGTATCTCTGTAGTTATGCTGCTATAGGCTTAGACTCAGTGCTTAATTTGTAAATCAAACGTTACCGGAATGAAAGTAGTGATGTCAGACTAGAGTCCACTAAGGACAAAACAGATGCCGGATTGCGCGCGGGGGGGGGGGGGCTAAAAGTATCAAGCTTTGACGCGCCCAACGCTCACAAAGCGACGCAAGGACTTTGACGCAGCTCTGACGCGCCTTACCATAGACTTAACATTGAAACTTGACGCTGGCGACACATACTTTATGGCCGGTGTGAACGCAGCATAACTCACAGAACACCAAACATGAAAACATCTGAAAATATTCCAGAGTTCTTAGAAGGTTATTGCTCTGTTCTTGCTACTCTGATGAGTTGGTTCTGATTAAACGTTTAGGAAGAGCTGGAGCTGCAGGGAGATGCAGCTTTATCTCAGCTGTTTGCTTGAATACTTTAATAAACCACTGCTAAGGGCAAAATGTTACAACTCTGCTTTAGTGCTGCAGAAATGTTACAACATAATGAAATGATCTCATCACGTGTTTGTACCAAAGACTGTATATATATATTTTGTACTCCAGCTTCCTTAAATCTTCCGCTGCCCAGATCAATATATTAGGATGACTTTGACATGAGTGAGGCTGCAGCATGCTGGTGGCCATTTCTCACCAGAAAAAAGTATTTATGTTGTTAGCAGCGCGAGTTAACGGATCCTAGCAGACAATTACCGGAATGTGTCCCTTCAAAATAAGACAGTTCCCGGATCCTGTTCCGGCAAGATCCGGCTCAATTTAAGCTCTGCTTAGACTGCTGGAGGACATACTGACCACTTTCCACACTCTGCTACTCTCTTCTACCACCACTCTCTAATTGCATTATTTCCTGTTATTTCAGCTGTTAACTTTATTTTCTCTCCAAGTGTTTTTCTCCCCAGAAGAAGCTACACTGGCGTTCTGCTGAGCTGTGGTGGCCTCATGGAGGGGGCCATCGGCTGGTACACTGCTGCCAACCACTGAACATTCTCCCTCTCCTGATAAAAACATTTTACTTTCTTTAACATAGAATGTGCTACTATTAGTTCACCTGTTGAATTAATTATAGATTCACTCAGATAAAGACAATACAGTTTCTCTTACTAAATAAAATTTATACTAAGAAATCACAATGTAGCCATAGAAACACCACTTGGTATATATGTTGTGTGTGTGTGTGTGTGTGTGTGTGTGTGTGTGTGTGTGTGTGTGTGTGTGTGTGTGTGTGTGTGTGTGTGTGTGTGCATGTGTGTGTGTGAGCCAGGATCCTCTGGAGGTTTCTTCCTGTTAAAAGGGAGTTTTCCTCTTCACTGTCGCTACATGCTTGCTTAGTATGAGGATTGTTGAAGAGACACTGACACTAGTCAGTGACTTGATGCAATCTGCTGGGTTCCTTATATAGGAAACATTTTTACTGATTGGCTTAATGAACATCTAGTGGACAACTTTTGTTTTTGTGCATACATGTAGTTATTGATTGATTGATTGATTGATTGATTGATTGATTGATTGATTGATTGATTGATTGATTGATTGATTGATTGATTGATTGATTGAACTTTATTAATCCCTCGGGAAGATTCCTCTGGGAAATTAGTTTTACAAGCAGCAGACACCGTCATTCCATTACAAACTAACAAATAACTTAAAAACAGATAAAAACAGATAAAAGTAAATAAAACTACTTAAAATTTGTTAAAAGAAATATTATATTATTGCACACTGTTGTCTAATCGTTCTGTTCATATCTGGTCAGGCTCCTACTCCTGATCATGTTCGTCCATTTATTGTTATGGAGGTGAACTCCTCAATATATCGTGATATTGATTTTAGGCCATATCGTCCAGCCCTACGTCTGAAGTATCAGAGATTACCTCTAGCACACTGCTGCTATATGTCATCTATTTTTGTGACAACAGAAAAGAGATCAAATAAAACAGGATGTTAGAATGCTCATACACACACACACACACACACACACACACACACACACACACACACACACACACCATATCGTCCAGCCCTACGTCTGAAGTATCAGATTACCTCTAGCACACTGCTGTTATATTAAACATGTCATCTTTTTTGTGACAATAGAAAAGAGGATGTTAGAATGCTCACACACGCACACACACACACACACACACACACACACACACACACCATGCATTTGTACATAAATGTTTATCTTATTAAAATCCATGCCTATTTTTTCTCCAGCCATCAAAGCAAACATATCACTGTTTGCCTATTTTTATTTTTAACCTCAGGTAACCCTCAGATTGATTGATCCATTGATTCTGTTCCTTCTAGTTTAGCATCTGAAACAGTCGATGACTTTATTCTCTTGCCTTAAGTGAGTTGAACTCAGGGATTCTTCACATTTTCATCCAGATCTTAGTTAAAAATATTATTTATTTGTACTCCATGTCTCTGTAACCCATCTCAGCTTCTATTGCTTTTATCAATTATTTTGAAGAAGATGCACGAGGAAGTGAAAAGCACATTAGAATGAAAAACTTTAGGATCAGTAAGAAAATATCAGGTGAATATTTTCGACAACAAGCGAGTGGGAACAAGATGGTCCAGGTTTCGGTAACATATCACCAATAGAAGAACTCTGCCCTGAATATCTGTGTAAAATGGGAATTATGAGGAAAATCCTACAAAAAAATTACAAGGTTTGTGCAAATTCATAAAAAAAAGAGTTTGAAATTGAGTTCACAGACTAAAACTGAATTAATTCATGTTCTGAGCTGAATTCACGGCCTACATACTTTGCATTCTTATATCAGAATTGTTGAGATCAAGTCTGCCTAAAATAAGGTTTTAAAAGCAGCAGATGATGTCATGTGCCAGTTACCTTATTATTGCATCATTTGGTATTATTAATAATCTGCTCTCTGCTCACAAATGTTTTTTTTTCTCTTCTCTGCTCCTTGCTGGCTTAAAATGTGTTTTATTATGGCTACATTTGATATAAAGCATTTTTTTATTTCTAAATAAGTCAGAAGTTCTGACTAAACAACAGCCCAAAGAGTCACTACCAAGTCAACACTTGATCTTAATAATATCTAGAGTTTCTGTATAAGCCGATTAAACCTACTCACATAGATAAATAGGAACATATTTGTCATTTTGATTATTTTTATATGTTTAATATTGAAATTAAAACAGCTTTTATGGTAGAATGTCTCAATGTGTTTCCCAGAGTTCTCATTCATCTGCACCAACTCCCTGGATAGAGATCATGGGATCTGAAGCTCCATGAGATAAATGTTGGAGCGGGTGGAGGAGCACGTCACATTTCAGCCTTCACCTGTTACTGTAAAATGATATTGTAAAAGCCATTCACTAATCACACCTGCTCTGCTTTGTCCTGCTGAGGCCGTTTTTCTGAGTAATGGATGAAATGAATGTGCTCTCTAATAGAACATTATTTATATTGACCCTTTTTAACAGCACCCATAGTTCTTTCATTGGAAATGCTGACGTTACAATCGGAGTTCACAGAGGTTATAAAGTCTACCCATAAATGTGTTTATCTGAAAGCGTTTATTCATAATACTGGTCCCAAATCAGCACCAGTGAATTCATTTTTTAAAATGACTCTTGGCATAATTAACCCATCAGCATAATGCAACATTTTAAATTTGTGTTTTCCCAATATATTCTCCAGATGTTCAAATCTAATGAAACACCTTCACCAGGAGTTGAACTCTAGTAATCTCGTTGACTGATGTGTACATTAAATCTAGGCTTGGTGTCCTTGCTCCATGTTACTGTTACTGATCCACTCAGGGACTGTTTTATTAATCAACATGGACACAGTCCTCACAGAGCATGAGATCCAACCTCCAGGTGCTGGCTAATGATGCCGTTTTAATTCCTCATGAGAAGTCATTAGTGGCTTCAGATATTTATGGCATCTGAAGAGGAAGATGCTGTCAGGAAGAGGAGGGGGGGAGGGTGCTCAAATAAATGTGCCAGTGAAAATATGAATATGAAAATGTACTCTGATCCAGCGATTGAATTATTCAGCTCAACCCTCATGCCTACTGCCACTCTTGTTACATTGCCTAAGGCAGATCAAGTTTCTCTCTCTTTGGCATGGTCTGGAATGCATCAGGACAGAACAGTAGTTGCACTTCCTGAGCTCTGTGTTTGTATTTGTGTATGTAAAATAAAATTTGTGTATGTAAAAGGTTAGGGTCAGAAAAAGGAAACAATAATGGACAACTAGAAAATTCCTGAAGACATTTTGAAGGGGCCTGCCAGCTGGGGCATGATACTTTAAGATGCAGAAGAACCATGTTAGAGCTGCATTATGAACCAGACAGGAGTGTGGTCAAACAAAACACGTATGGAATAAGTGCATGGCATGGCTTCGCTCTTGTACTGCATTCACTCCTGCACCAGGAGACCAGGGTACGATTTAACCGAGTTAACTCAGCAGGAGCCAAAACGGCTCTAATCAAACCAAACAAACTCATGTTGTATTTGAATAATTTTTACAGCAAAGACTGTTTTTAAAAACATTTCATCAGACAGCATTAAGGCAGAGATGATGCTAGTTAGGGGCCTGCCCCTGAAACACATGGGAGTTAGTGCATGGCCTGGCTAATCGAACCCTGATCTCCTGGTGAACGCAGTAGCTGCACAAGGATGCAGCACCAAAGAATTCCAGAGAGATTAATTTATAGTGTGAATATGATGATCCACATGGCGAGTTTGAGCCAAATGTGTTCCCGTAGCCAGGTTTGGGTTGCACTCTGGAATCTGTGATGGTACACAAATGTCAGCAGCTATTGAGAAGCTCTTAGCTTGTCAAAAAATTAACTGAGGGCGATCAACAAGACACATTTTCTCACTGATATTTAGGTAGATCTCTAGATGTGTCAGCTCCAACTTATAAAAACACTGAAGAGTTCAAACTGTGGTCAGGAAGAAGAGGGTTAATCTTTGTTGTCATCTAAGTCAGCATTAGAACATGGCACCTTGATTACTTCTGGTAGTCCTGCCCCATCAGAGAAAAGACAAAAATACAGCTACACCACCATGGAAAGATGCTTACACTGTTAGTGCACAGAACTGTAGTGCAGGGGTAAGGAACCCTGGTCCTTGAGGGCTGGTATCCTGCATGTTTTATATGTTTCCCTGCTCTAACACTCCTGATTCAGTGGTTTAATCTCCTGTTCAGCAGCTCATGACACTCTGCAGAAGCCTGTTAATTATTTGCTGATTAAGAATCAGGTGTGTTGCAGCAAGGAAACAACAAAAACATGCAAGATAGCGGCCATCGAGGAACCAGGATTCCCTACCCTTGCTGCAGTGCCTTTAATCCTTTATGTTTGTATCCAGCTATTGATTATATCATCTGTAATTTTCCTAAATCTACAATGGCAGGGGAGATATGTAAAGGTGAAAGAAGTGTCATGATTATTGATGTTCTGGTCAGTGAATGTCACATTGTTCCAGAGAAACCTTCCTTGGGGTCAGAATGTCTACCAGTATTATGTAAATATGCATGTATAATGACACTGAGCAGCGTTATGTTAAGTGTAGCTGGTTAGTGTCATAGAAATAAAGGTATATCAGGATGACTGTTGTGCCATCAGGACAGAACGAGCTGGTAAATTATTATCTGAATGATGTAAAATGTAGAAAGTTTGTTCAGATAAATTCAAAACCATCGGTCTTTAAAGGCCTAGTTTAAATCCACGGCGGTTTATCTAAAGAAATGTGCTATGAAGGCCCATGAAATTACAGTTACAATTTGGCATAACAGATTCATGTCAGAGTGGGACCTCCACACTGCTCTTGTCAGTAGATCACACAGATAGAGTGCTGTGCCCCTCTTTCTCGCCTGCCCCTCTTCAATGACTCATCAACAGTCGCTCAACATGTGTCAAGCTAGCCAGCAGCATCCATCTGTCTCCCCCAGCGCCAGCCAGCCATGTCCATCCCAGAGAGCCACACAGGCTGGGGGAAAAAAAAGTAATTCCCAAGACAAAGTGCGTTATGCCATGCAGCCATTCCCCTTGAAAATGAGAACTCCATTTGGGGAGCAGGGGTAGTTTAGCAGGCAGAGCGCTTGCTGCCCGTGTGTCAGAGAGCCTGGAAAACACGACCAGAGCCACGCGGTGGAAAGCTGCATGGCTGTAGATAGAGAGAGGAGATTTGTCACCCTGCACCACACGCTGACATGATGGTAAGCTGTTTTATTACACAACACACACACACAGAAAAACATGAAGTATGTAAACATACACACACACACGCACTCTCACCCACACACACACGCACGCACACACACACATGCAGCGCTGCCAGGACATACAGCAAAGCAGGATGCAATAACAGAGGCAGAGAATGTCCAAAAGCAAGACTGCTCAGACCGCCATTGTTTAATAAGGAAGACACCGCAGACTTCGCCGAACTCTTTTGTCCCGCCCACGTGCTCTGAGATGCGCTCATGACATCACTGATATTTTCGCGTCTTTTTTTGCGCCAATTGTGGAGACTGCGCATGTGATCGATTAGTGTGGAAGGAATGCGGCCAGGCTGGGGCGGTGGAGCGGAGCGGAGCCACATGAGTTTGAAGTGTAGAAATAAGTGTTGGTAACTCAGAGTGTGAGGTTTGGTAACAACTTCAAAGGGAAACAAAAAAGTCTTTGTGCAACTTTTATGTTTAATATAAATTCAGTGTTGGATGTAAGAATGAATTATTGCACGGCTCTTCTTTTGTAGAAAACAGCCGTAAGAAAGGGCCAAGAAAAAAAATGCAAGTGTAGAACAGAAAATATCTGACACGTCGTGTGTCAGTGAGGCTTTTAGGAAACCCGAGCTGACTCGTCTCCCAGCAGATTCCCAGATGAAAGCAGCTCCGGCGCCTGACCTGCCTTGACTGCAGCCGCCTTACTCCCACCAGGGTTTAATGTCATGTGACAAAGTGGCGTTCTGTGGCAATGCCAAAAGTCAGACATTTCTAACTTTAATGCGTCGCTTTAAGACCATAATGCATCAGATCGAGTCGCTACACAGTTTCAGGCAGAATGAAGCTGCAGTTCCTGAGCACAACTTTAGCTCTGAATTCATATCAGTGAATGAATACCATATCAATCTCTTTATTGACTTGAAAACTTGAGTTTTTATTTGAATGCTTGTCTGAAAAATTGAACAAAAACAAACTAGTTTGATGAAATTTAGACGATAATTACTGCATCTGAAAATAACGCACTCATAGGCCATGATGATGGCATTAAATATTATTTAAGACTTCTTCTTCACTCATACATATTAATGCAAGTAAAATGAAAATATAAACAAATAAGAACCTTAGATGATGCATGATAAAGCATTATGTTGCCATTAGGGTTGAGTATCAAACTCCATCAGACTCTGTTGTTGCACTTATAGGCACTTTCACATCAGCCTCATGCCTGATGCTTTATGACTACATCCATCTCCTACACAGTCTGCTAAACGGAAACAACAATCAAAAAAGTCCAACGAAGGTCTAATTTTTATAACAACCTCTAAATTATCAAACATCATGAAGACAAAAGGGCTCGGAGTGCACATCCATACGCACAGTCGAGTTTAAAATATCATTTCCGAGCTGGTAATAAATACAGCTTAAATATCATCAGGTCACAGCTTGTGCAATAGGAAAATGCTTAATGTGGTCCAACTCTAACTGCATTTCAATTAGCACTCATTTGGAGTTGCACTTTCCAGGTTAATTATTTCATGAGCTGAATTCTCAATGAGGCAAATCATTAAAGCAGAAACGTAAATTGGCTAAAATACTTCTAGTAACTTGTGGAAAAGGATGTAACTCTTCAAGTTTTTGTGATAGAAAGTTGGAAAGTTTTAGAGGAAGATGAAACGCAGATACGATAGGATCAGTGTTGCCAGACGTATGTACGATAATTTTAGCCCTTCATTGTGTGGAATCTGCGGCAGCGGATTGCATCCAGAGACATTCCTAAAGCTAAAAACTACTTTAAAGACTATAATTTGTTTGATACACTAATAATGAAGCTGTGGGTCATCAGACAGGATGCAACTAAGTAGTGAACGATCATTTTTCTCAAAATACAATAATTTTAAGATTCTGGTGCGATACTGTAACATTTCCAGTCTGGCAACACTGGATAGGATAAATGTGTATTATTAGTGAAAGGGTTAAGGTTCACTCAGACTAGCCCTACAGCACCACAGGCATGTAGCATAATGAAATGAACCTAATTGAAATTGTGATAGCCAACCAGTCCAGAAATCACTTTGTTCTAAGTTAATTTACTAGTATACAGTTGTTTCATTTGTATTAATGTTATTTTAGTTAAAAGCGACAGATAACATACGTTTTCTTCTTTCTGTCCCCTTTTCATTTTGGTTTTAGTAATTTAGTTTTGTATATTGATTTTAATGTTCATAAAAGAAATAAAGTTTGGAAAAAAAAAAGAACTTGCTTACCAAGGTTGGGTCAACACTGGAAGTCCAGGGCCCTCTTTTATCAACCGTACTTATGAACAGATCTATGCTTATTTCATGTGGAGGAACGATTTTACGCATCCTGTGGTATTTACCAAGTTGTACTTGTGCGTAGAAATGTTCCTAAATATAAGAACAGCTCTGACCATGCGTAGGAACAGCATCTAGAACCGGGGAACAGCAATACTGAAGGTCTCAGTGATCCTCGCGTGTTCCTTATCCACTAATTATTCTACCCAATAAACAATTATTTTGGTGGAAAAACAGCTTTGACACATGAATGGTGCTAAAACCTATAAAAGACACCTGTGACCGACACGTATCTGACATTGTAGCATGGCTGATCTCGTGTTACTGGAGGATTTGACAGAGACTCTGGAGGGGACGCGTCTTCCGTGAGCGCACTGACGCTTGCTGAGGATCCAGAGTAGTTCCTGAGCAGATACATAGAACAGTTTCTACGAACATTTGATAAATGAGGGCCCTGGTCCTCTGGAGCAGAATCAATGCATGTTTATTATTTTTTATCTCAAAACTTGAAGGTTACAGAAAAGACAAGAATTCCACTGAATATTTGACCAACCCAGCGAGATGTTCAGTTGGCTTCCTTGTACTTCTTCCCCTTATCTGGCACACAGTCAGGAAACTCACAGCAGTTAGCTTTTGGAAAACAAAGAGCTCTCTCTCCACATGCTGCCTTGTTTGTCAGTTCAGATGTCTTTCTTTCTGTCGTAAACAGCAGGTGACCGGAGCAACGAAACAAAAAGAAGATTAGTACCCACTGTGTGTTGTCTTTTGAGATTTCAGATGTAAATGATCTAAACGCGTGGAGCAGACATTAACTCATCCGCCCGCGGTACTAATGAGGGCGTGAGTAACGCGGACAGTGATAAGCAGCTTGGTCATGTGAGGATAGGGCTTGTCTAATGTCTGCTGAAACAGTTTATACTGAGCAAGGTTCAAGCCAGGGACAGATAGGAGAATTTAAAAGAAACATGAAGGCACTTCTCTTTATTCCTATCTCTGCTACAAATCCACAAAAACTATTTTGTTGATAGCAAGCTGAGATGGAACTATCATCAAATTCCCGGCTGTTATCGCACCACTCACAGGGACTGAGCCGGTGCAGAAAGCTAGATTCACGCAGATTCTAGAGCATGTACAATGTGTTGGCTCAATGGTAGAAAAAAAATTAAAATAAAATTATATATATATATATATATATATATATATATATATATATATATATATATATATATATATATATATCCATCTTTCTGCTGCGTCCTGCACAAAGTTTAATAAGCCCTTTTGCTTGGATAAAACATATAGCAGTTTGATGAATATCTGCCTACAGGACTGTCAAAGAAGATATAGAGATAGGGGAAGGAGAAATGAATAAAGTGAAGGAATTTTTCAGCGAGAAAAAAAAACACCAGTGCACAATGACAGCCATATAAAACATTCACCTTATCAGTGTTCTGCCTGAAACGAATCTCATAGCTTTGATATATATTTTAAAATCAGTTTTTTATTTCCTCAAGCAAATGAGATTGGATTGAAAAAGGAATTCTCTACTACATGTGTGTTTATTTACTTACAAGTCATATTTCAAGTCACACAGCAATATTACAGTAAATGACTTATGGAAGCAGCAGCTCAGGAGGTAGAGCAGTAATCGGAACGTTGTGGGTTAAATCCCAGCTCCTGGCAGAGAATGCTGCCGTTATGTCCTTGGGCAAGACACCTAACCCACCTTGCCTGCTGGTGGTGGTTGGAGGGACCAGTGGCACCTGTACTCGGCAGCCTCACCTCTGTCAGTGTGCCCCAGGGCAGCTGTGGCTACATTGTAGCTCATCACTAATGTAAATGTGTGTGTGTGTGTGTGTGTGTGTGTGTGTGTGTGTGTGTGTGTGTGTGTGTGTGTGTGTGTGTGTGTGTGTGTGTGTGTGTGTGTGTGTGTGTGAATGATAAACTGTAGTGTAAAGCACGTTGGAGTCCTCTGACTCTGAAAGGTGCTATACAAGTGCGGGTCATTTATCATATTTTTTAGGTGTCCTGCAAACTGAAATCAAAGACTTGACTCATTTTAATGCAGGATCCTTTAGCCTAATACAAAAACAAACAGAAAAGTTGTGTTGTGGTTCATCTCATAACCTTCCTCCTTCAATTATAGACCCCTTATCGGTCCACGTCACCTCCTGCTAATGCGCATGTCGGAGGCAATCATGTATTGTTTTGCTGTTTGTTGTACAAATCGCTTTGATAAAAACAACAAACCGCACAAGAATTCCAACGACTCGCACCCCTTTTAAGGCAAATAAAAAACGTCTTTGGTTGCAAGCTATCAGAAAAAGAAGTGATTGGAACAAGCAGATCATTATAATGCTCAAATCTGCAGCTAGCACTTCATATCAGTTAAGCATCGGCTAACAACAAGCTAATCAGCACCGAAGGATTTATAAACTCAATTATTGAACCCCATATATATATATATATATATATATATATATATATATATAATATGAATAATTAATCACTCAGGCTTATAATTTAATGTGCCTTGCTGCACTTTTGCTCATTTGTGTTGCTAAACCTGTAAAAACTAATGCTACATGCTAGGCCTACCTTTGGCTGATGTTTACAGTAACAACAGTGACTAAAGATGAGCTTATGGGAATCATGCTAATGTTAATTTATAACATTGTATTATTAGAAATGACATACCCAGCCATGCAGGTGCAGTTCGCGGTCAGAATGCAGTTGTTTTTCTACAATGACCCAGACTTTGTACATCCCGGTCTTCTTCCCTTGTCTTTGACTCGGCAGCACCTCAGTCTTCATAGCCACAAAGTTTTCAATTGTATAGTCATGCATTAGTACGTCCTTATGCCTCTTACATAGCTGTAAGCATCCAGGGTTTTGTGGGATTTCAGGCTCTCCCGAGAATAGAGGTTTGGCGTGTCGATCAAGAGTGGATGTCCGGCTACTGAAGTTTGGGCCATTTTTTCTCATCATTGATCCACTCACCATTAAGACATGGCCCATTGCCTAATGTCAATTTTGCAGCGCAATTTGTTTTATCACTAGGGGATAAGCTTATAATACACCGACAACGTCACTAGCCAAACATAATAATAATAGTAATAATAATAATAACTTTATTTCTATAGCGCCTTTAAACAAAGCGCTGCACAACATAAAAAATAAAAACAGTACCCCAGTATAAAAACAACAGCATCAGCTGTAAACAAATGAAGTACACATAAGCAATAAAGTCAAAATTAAGAACAAGCTAAAACAGGACATAGAAAAAGCTAAAAAAAAAAAAAAAAAAACCCACCATAACCACAAGGTAACCGCAAGAAACCATAGAAACCAGAGGAAGCCGGATCTTGTTCCTGAACACTGGTTGCGCGCATTCCGATTTGTTTACAAACAAATAAGGGGTCTATAGAGTACATCACATAGTTCTGAGCACCGACTCATTGTCTCATCTAAAATTTACACCTCCTTCTTATTCTTGACATTTTCCCGCTGGTACCAATCCTACAAGTTGGAAATCATTAAATTTTAAAAGCAGTACTACAACATTACCAAAACTATCTTTTCCCATGGATGTGAAATCTCAGTGTTTCTTTGTTGTCTGTCTACTAAACCAAGAGCCAAATCTCTGACAGGCACCACTGCCTTCAGTGTTTACAGTCCTCTGTGTATTGCAGCTTACTCAGTGATGATGCTGATGGGTTTTCCATGGAGAAAGATCAGGCAATAAGGCAATCCTGCTGACATTCACAGTAAAACCAGTTTTTCTTATGTCTAGCAATCCAAGGAAAGAGCCATTTGTTATAGCCCCCTCTGAATTTTATATAAGGTTTGCATTAATCACAGAGCTCTCTGGGTGAAGGTGCTCTCCTTTTAAAGATGGTTTATTGTACTGCTGAGGTGCAAAATGCATTAGTTTAAGGGTGTGCATTTCTGAATGTGCTAATGTAGAGTTGGTTTGCATTTTTGAATGTGCCACTACTCTCACACGTGCATTCATGTTACTCCTGATTAGGAAAAAGAGAGAGGAAAGAAGTGTTAGAAAGGTTTGGCACGAATAAGCCTAGGATGTTTTGTAACTGCACGAAGGCCACTGCTGTGAGGAATATCAGACAATAATATTCGTCTGTGTGTGTCTCTTAATTTAGGGATATGAGAAGTCAATGCATCCATCTTCCCCTGCACGTGTGAGGCTGTGTAAACCTCTACAAGGACTCAAACTCTCTGTGTGTCTCCATCTCTGCATGTGTGAGTGGCAGTGTGAACAAGGAGATATGTAGTTCAGATGAGCAGCATGATTCTTTATCCTTTATAAAGCAGCTGAGGGTCAGACTACCCATGAAGACAGCAAAGGGTCCCAACTGGGTGCAGTCACTCAATGCCAGTCTGTGATGAGTCTGTCACTCATCTCCAGAAGTCCCTCCATCTCTTCACTGCTCACATGCTGCTCAGCTGTGTCACTGACCGGCAAATAATGGGTAGTGACAGCCAAGGACAACCCTGTGCTGGGCGTCACACTTGGAATCGAGTCACCATGCAAAACTGCATCACAGCCACACGCTTATAAAAAATAGTAGGCATGCAAATGTAAATTTCCACAGACAGACGTGTCCACTTGTATGGACAATCCAAAACTTGTGCTAGCAAGCTAATAATAGTAGCCATCCATCAATTTGATTTAGCCTATAAACCTGGTCCGGGGTGCAGGACTAGCAGCCTCAGCAGAGAGGCCCAAAGCATCCTCTCCCAAACAACCTCCACCAGCTCCACCAATGGCATCCCAAGACGTGTCTATGATTTCCAATTTTTGTGAAGTTCTGAATTGCCAATTCTGAGTTTAGTCAACTTTGATTGAAAGATCTTTGTTTTTTCTTTTCTTTTGTTTGCTTTTGGTTAAACCACAGAAAACTGACTTCTCTAATCTTCTCTAATCTCTGACATTCATGAACACAGGTATATTTCCGAAACAGCTTTCAGCATGTGATGATTTAAGTTTTAGCTGAAAGATTTGAAATCTGCAGCAGCTCATTCACAAAAGCAGACTATGCCGATCTTGTAGCTGAACTCTGTGGTGAACACCATATTTTGGTACAGATTGCCAGAGAGTTTAGGTGTAAATAGGCCCTTTCAAAACAGGCAAAGCTCCATGTCTGTAGGCCCTGCAGTGCTGTCAGCTTCATACAAAAAAAAACCTCGAACCTAGCTTTGAGAGGAGTAAAATACTGAAGTGGCATAAAGTCTCAACATGACATTATGGACCAATGAGCAGCATGGTGAGGAACTCCGTTTCCAAACTGACCTTCTCCTTTCGCTCAGGTGGGAGCTGTATTGATGTGTCTATTGGCTGCTTTAATGTACATGACAGTACACCACAGCTAAAGTTCAACAAAACTGAACTTTTACCATGTCTGTATCTCCACAGAAACAGCACAGTGCAATACCTGGAACAACTGCTTTTACATGAAGTATGCAATAGAAATGAATGCGTTTATGGTGCAGAATCAGCATTGATGCATTTCTGGTTATTCTATCCCTTAAGTTCCGTCTGTCACAGATCAGCATCAAAGGTAAGACCAAGTAAGCAAGACTTCTTGTTTCAGCTAATTTACTTGTGTTTAAAATGAACAAAACAAGGGGAAAAAAACAGGAATTTTATTTAAAAAAAAAAAAGTCAGAAAAGGGTAGAATGCCTTCTCCAGGTCAGGGACGAGGTCCTGCCCCAAGTGGAGGAGTTCAAGTATCTTGGGGTCTTGTTCACGAGTGAAGGAAGAGTGGAGCGTGAGATCGATGGGCGGATTGGTGCTGCGTCTGCAGTGATGGGGGCGTTGTACCGGTCTGTCGTGGTGAAGAGAGAGCTGAGCCGAAAGGCGAAGCTCTCGATTTACCGGTCGATCTACGTTCCTACCCTCACCTATGGTCACGAGCTTTGGGTAGTGACCGAAAGAACGAGATCGCGGATACAAGCGGCCGAAATGAGTTTTCTCCGCAGGGTGGCTGGACTCTCCCTTAGAGATAGGGTGAGAAGCTCGGTCATCCGGGAGGGGCTCAGAGTAGACCCGCTGCTCCTCCACATCGAGAGGAGCCAGTTGAGGTGGCTCGGGCATCTAGTTAGGATGCCTTCTGGACGCCTCCCTGGTGAGGTTTTCCGGACACGTCCAACCGGGAGGAGACCCAAAGGAAGACCCAGGACACGCTGGAGAGACTATACCTCTCGGCTGGCCAGGGAACGCCTTGAGATTACCCCGGAGGAGCTGGCCCAAGTGGCTGGGGAGAGGGAAGTCTGGGCCTCTCTCCTTAAGCTGCTGCCCCCGCGACCCGACTCCGGATAAGCGGAAGAAAATGGATGGATGGCTGGAACAAAAAAAAGGTTAGCTACTCAGACAGGAGAAATACTCAAAATGAGGTTTGGTTCAGTGGCATCCGTCCATTTCCTTGTAACAGTTCTGCTGGTAGGAGAACCGTCTGGACCAGTGGTTCTCACTCCTGGTCCTCGAGAGCTGGTATCCAGGATGTTTTCCTTGTTCCTCTACTCCAACACACCTAATTCAGTGGTTGAATCACCTGTTCAGCAGCTCATCAACCTCTTCAGAAGCCTGTTAATCACCTGCTGATTGAAATCAGGTGTGTTTAAGCAGAGTTAAAACTAAAACATGCTGGATACCGGCCCTCCAGGACCAGGAGTGAGTACCACTGGCCTGGACGCACACAGACGTGGCTGACCAGCCTACAGAACAGCAGATCGCTGAGTTAAAAGAGGCCTTCTCCTTGTTTGGGGCAGCAGCAGTAGTGGGTTGTCCAGTAATCGGAGGGTTGAAGGATCGATCCTGGCTCGGTGAAGATTATAAAGGAAGCTGACATCGACGGAGATGGGTGGGTGACCTGCGAAGAGTTTGTTCAGATGACGACCACCAAAAGAACTGAGCTCACATAGAAACACTCAAATGTTTCAATGTTCCTTTGGGTGTTTACCTTTTTTGAGGTGACTGGAGATGTGTAACTGTCTGTATTTATATAGATTATTTCTCTACTTGCTGTCAGTCAGTTGCTGCGATTTGCAATAAAATTCCTATTTTGGTTTGGATTTATTTGGGTTGACTAAATTTGCCTTGATTATAACAGAATTGGATATTTATTATTAGGATTTGTCCTAAAGCCCAACAAAAAGTTAGAGAAAAGTCTAAATTGGTGAGGAAAAAAATTGTTTTAAAGTAAATATTTGCTACTTTAAATAGAAATGCAAATTGGACAAAAATAGGTTACCTTGTATTTGCATGAATTTTATAGAGCTAAAAGTAAATTCATTCAGCAAATAGTGAACCACCTATGGTCACGAGCTTTGGGTAGTGACCCAATACAAGCGGTCGAAATGAGTTTTCTCCTCATTTGGCCAGGGAATGCCTTGGGATTCCCCCGGAGGAGCTGGCCCAAGAGGCTGGGGGGAGGGAAGTCTGGGCCTCTCTGCTTAGGCTGCTGTTCCCGTGACCTGACTCCGGATAAGCGGATGAGAATTGATGGATGGATGGATGGATGGATGGATGGATGGATGGATGGATGGATGGATGGATGGATGGATGGATGGATGGATGGATGGATGGATGGATGGATGGATGGATGGATGGATGGATGGAAATAGTGAATCATCTGCATTCAACATTTTTAGAGATATTGTATTCCTTTTTTACTTTAACATCTGTGTTTTACTTATAGTATACACTACACAGTGCTAATATCCATCCGTTCTCTTGCGCTTATCCAGAGTCAGGCTGCATATCCATATATGGCACTCATCATAAGGGGTCTGTAGGCTGCACTTTGTCTGATCCCTCTCCTAGGACCTGTTTGCCATGGGTCACCCTACCAGAAGCATAAAGCCTCAGACAACTTTTCTCCTAGGATCATTGGGACACCCAAACCCCTCCACCACGGTAAGGTTTCAGCCTAGGGAGGGGGTGTTAATAGTTTCAGGCAAATTATGTGGTTACTTATAAAATATTATAATTACTGCTTTTGTTGGAAAACAGACTTACAACAGCTTTTAATATAAGAAATGCATAAGAATAGAAATAAGAAAAACTTTAATCACTTTTTATATAAAGGGCAAAATAGGATCTAACAATCAGTGCTTGTGTTTTTTAAGTTTTACTGTTACAAAGATCTCCTGTAACTAAATGTACTAGACCTTACTGTTTTAAACTAACCATTGCACTTCAAATGTCTTGTTTTTCATAAAATCACAGATGTTCTACTGTTTCCAACCATGGCAATCCACTTCTACAGTTTCTGTTTGTTGTTGTGTTCTGATGTGTGCTGCTGCCCTCTTAGCCAGGCCTCATTTGCAAATGAGATCTTGATCCCAATGTGATTTTTTTACCTGGATCAATAACGGTAAAATAAATAAATAAAATATAAAGTATAATTAAAACTAGAGCAACAACTGATTTAATGGCTCATTACCAGTTAAACAGCAGGAAGTTTCCCCTACTGCCCCCTTTGCAACAGTTTAGATTTTCTTGCAAATAACTACAAGCTTGTCCAAAATCTCCTTGTTTTACTTTCTGCTCACTCTGGATCCTCTTTTCTTTTCCCATCACTGTCTTTCAGCACTGTCTTGAATCGTTTATGCTCTGTTGTGGAGCCATGAATAAAACACTCACTAGTTTATTTTGATAGTTGACATATTTCGGTGAAACATTTTAATATTTCTACCATTAGAATGATATTTGACTGTTACAGTACACTAAAACTCCACCATACACGTTGGTGAATGGACTCATTTATGGGGGTATTATTGTAGAAAACATTCAAAAAAGTAAAGTTAAAAAGTTGTATATTTATTATTGGCTTTAGCCTTGATGTTTCAGTATTGATCAAACTCATTTCTCCTGTTATATTTGACCGTAACAAAACTTCAGATGACTCCAGTCTCTCAGGTGCCAAAGTGAAGCTAATGAAACTAAATCTTATTCATAATATGATTGCGCTGTGCGTCTTTCAAAAGCAAGGGTGGTTATTTTAAAGATTTATCAGTGGAAGAACCTCTCCTATAAGATAAGATGCGTTGCTGAACTGCTCAAGCATCCATTATTTAAAAAACAACTTATCTTGTCTTAGCAGGAGAAAAGTGCAAGCTTCATATTGGTCTGATTTAATGCTAGCACCGCTGAATACAAGGTGACATAACATGCGAAATGGTGAGGGAAAATGCAGTAGAATTAATAATGAATGCAGACTTTTGTCTCTGGCGGTGAAATGGAACTCCACTATGTAATTTTCCTTCCTCATTATAATGAAATTGTGTACTTCTAAAAGCCAGTGCAAATTCTAAAAGCCAAAGGAAATGTTCTTACAGATTTTAATGGTCGAAGCTGAAAAACCTTTGCATTTGCTTTGAAGGACGATTTAAATGGAAGCTTCACGAGACACCTAATTTGAAAGTGGGCAGTCCATGAGAGTCGATAAAAAGGGACAGACCTTTACGGAAGATTTGTGCTCTTACATAAAGGCTCCCTTTTTTATTCTTGTCCAGATCAAACAGAAAGAGAACACAGAAATGAAATGCAGACCTATGTCATGAACAAATGCAGCAGCCCTGAGGATGGACCCCCTCTGAAGAAGGCTATAGCAGCAGCCTGCAGAGTCTGTGACACATCCATACATGAAAGTGATGAGGCTGGGAGGGCTTCACAAACTTTGGGAAGCTTCAGCAGTTGCTTGCTTCCAGAGGCACAAAACATATCAGGCCTCACACTAGCTGAATTGCAAGAGGCCACAGAGATGCTTGGCCTTGGTACATTGGAACCAAAGCCTCAAGGGCTCAAGCACCAAGCAGTAGACAATGTCCTCTATGTCTGTCTCTCTACTCAAAGCCAATTACAGTCCAGATGGACCATAGGAAGTAACTCTATCACTCTTGTGAGCCTGCTACCAGCTTTTCTCTCAGCAAAATCATCAAACACAAACTGACAGCAGGTGGAAGAATGCAGCTACAATCAGATGACTTAGGAAATGTTACATCAATATAGTGTGTTTAATCTGGGAGGAGCTATTGCCTCAATCAGTCCATCTGACTTGTGACATATGGAAAAATATCTCAACAGGTGGTTTTAGTTTTCAGGATGCCTCCTGGAGCAAAATTTTCTCCAGCTAAACAGCTCCAAAACCAAAGTAATCTTGATTGGTACACCGCATCATACTAAATCATCACCCATAACCACTATCTCCTTCTCCAGCTGCAAGAAATCTTGTTCACTGCTTGAGACAAATCTAGGTGTAAAAATGGACCTTAACTCACATTTGAATCCCACATTAATCACCTCTGTAAAGTCTCCTTCTTCCACATCTGGAACATTTCAAAACTTTGCAATTTCCTCCATCTGATACTGAAAAGCTAGTTCATGCACTGGTTTCTTCAAGATTGGACTACTGTAACGCACTCCTCATTTGGATCCCTGAGAAGAACATGCAAAAGCTTAAATACATCCAGAATGCTGCAGCCAGGATCCTAATCAGGGTGCGCAAACATGAGCACATCACCCCAATTCTCCAATTGCTACACTAGTTACCAGCCTCGAGGTAGGATTGAATATTAAGTTTGTCTCCTAACACACCAATGCATCCATGGCCACGCACCCTCCTACCCCAAGGAACTTCTCCATACACATCACAGTACCCGTACCCTCCTTTCAGCACACTCTAACCTTCTGCACATTCCCAGATCCAACCTCAAGACCATGGAAGATCGCACTTTCAGTGTTTCTAAGAGTAATTTTAGACACTATTAAATATAAATATAGTGCTCACTGCCCAAAATGAATAAAAAATGCAAAATAAAAAGACAATTTAAAGGCAAACATTTATGTTTTCTTCACATGTGATTACAAAAGTGAAAAAAATAATATATATATATATATATATAGGTAGATATATATCTATATAAAAAACATTGTGTGTTAATTAAACACGTATTATAGTTATGGAAATATTGGACATATTAAAAAAACAAGAGAAAAGGTGGTTTTCTACAAGTGAAGTTCAGGTAATTGTTCCAAAACATTTAGTAGGGATGTCCTGATTCCATCACCATAAGTGTGTGTTTTTAATGATCAGTATGAGAGTGGCTGCCCACAATCAGCTCCCGATTTCTATTGGTGACCTACTTTCTATGTTTACATCAGCATGTTTTTGAAAATCTGCTTCCATCCAGTTTTATCTTTTCATCAGGAGCAGAAGGCGGGCTCATGAAACCAAAAACCAATAAAAATGTGAGCACTATGTTTGAAATCTAAGTTTCAAATTTACTCTGCTTAGATTCAGAGCATGCGCAGAAACAACTCTGTAGACTTGCGTTCACAGAGTTGTAATTGAAAATGTTACACACGACTTTATTTTATTTCACATGCATGTGAATGTTTCTTATAAGTACACATTTATCTTTACAGGTTTACGCATGTTGGTGTGCAGCTTCTCACATTCTACTGCACACACACACACGCACACAATTTTCAAGCTCACATCACGTTGTACAAATACACACAACATATCTACAAGTTTGGGCATTTTGAAACATAATGACCTCCATAATTACCATTCACGAAGGGAGTTACTCAAAATGACCAACATTAGGTCACCAGTTATCAGGAATCGTGACATATATATATATATATATATATATATATATATATATATATATATATATATATATATATATATATATATATATATATATATTGTCTCTGGTCCCCCTCTGGCATATCATTCAGGTTTCTCAGTTCATCTCTCTCCTGTGTCTTTGATTAGCCCATTCCATGTGTTCTCCCTCCTCCTAGTTGTCCTTGTATTTCCTGCCCCTTTAAGTTCCATTTTGTTCTTATGTTTTATTCCCCTTCAGCCAGCTTGGTTTATTCCTTGTTCATGGTTTAGTTTATTTCCCCAGCATTCATTTTAGTTATCCTCCTCTTGTGTCATTGGCACTTTGACCCCTGTGTTGCTCTTGCAGTTTTCCCCCTATGTTAGTGATCATTTGTTTAGTTCATCCCTCTTAGTTTATGTTTTACATTCTGACCGTGTTCAGTTATCAGATTATTTCTCAGTCATTTCTTGTTTAGATTTCAATTCTGCTGTCTCCCGGGCTCTTTGTGTTATCTGGTTGTTTTGTTCTATTTTGATTATATGTATCAGTGTCCCTGTCTTCAGTTATTCTTAGAATAGTTTATTTCTTTCAGCCCTTGGTTCTAGTATATTGGTTTAGTTATTGTCTTAGCGTTATCTGGTTCCCACAGACCTAAGGCACATAGAGCCCCAGACTGCAATGCCGCACGGCCCTCCTTATTCTATGTTAAATAATTAATAATTGGGGCCCGGACATGTTCAAATTTGCTAAGTTGATATCTTTTATCGGCAGATGTTTTTTCCATGGGGACATGATCCAAAAGATGCCCTTTGAACTGTCTGATACTTAAAGCTGTTATGGTAAATTTGAATCATGTTTGAGGTGGTTTATGAGGTATCATTGAAAAGATATAATTTATTCTAGAGAGAACCATCATTTTAATAGCAGCTACTCTTCCTGTAAGTGATAAGAGGAGGTTCGTCCATCTTGTACCGTTTTGATCAGGGGTAGTGGTTTAATTGTAAAAAATCTTGCAACCTGGTAGAAATGTTGCCTAGGTACTTGATGTTCCCAAGTTGTATAGGGATAGATGGATTAATCTGAATGTTTGGGGTAATTTAAAGGGCCTTTGACTTGTTCCAGTTGATAGAATAGTCTGAAATAATAAGAATACCTTTATTTGTCCCTCAGTGGGGAAATTGCAGTATTGCAACAGTACAAGTACAGTAAAGTAAAGTAAGGTGAAGTAAAGTAAAATAGAAGTAGTGGATGAAAAATGGATGAAAACATTTTTGTCCGTTTTATTGCTTCAGGGAGTGATGTATGTGGGTTTTGGTAAAATATCATCTGCATAAAGACTCTCAATATTACTGTTTTGTTGGACTTCATCTGCCAGCGATTCAATAAATATAGCAAAAAGTGCATCCTTAGTTTGACCCATTAAGGTTTGTTTGTCCGAGCGTTCTTTGGCCGTCACCTACAGTCAGTTGTAACACAGCTGGAGTCTAAACGTTTACAAAGATGACATTTAGCTTAACTGTGTGTTTAACATAAACATGGAAAACAATTGATGTGAGGAAACCTTTGCGACTTACTAACTCTGAAATATAAATGGAGCTATAAGTGGGATTGTGGTGCCAGAATGTCAGAGTGAATTGTAAGTTGTTTGCTGAATATTTGTCAGATGAAAAGCAGCTTGTAAAAGAGTTAAACTGGAGCTAGTTTTTTTGTAGTTTGACTATAAGCAGAGCTGCCAACGCTGATGCAATGATCATGAATTAGATGAAACTGAATCTAAAACATAACGCAGTACTAAGTTATTATGGGACATAGCAAAAAAAAATCCCAGTTCAATGTTCTAAATTACTCTCATGCTTAACAAAGGACCAGAGTCAGCAATGGACCCTCACGCAGGTGTGAGTGAGCCACTTATTAAACCAGGGTGCAGATTTACTATGACTTATCATCTGGTGGGAGGTTTATTTCTGGAATAAATAGAAACCAATGATATTTACTACAGAGAGACGGTGGTTAGAGAGCACCTGGAAAGTGTGGATGGTTGCATTTATGTTCATGAGAGTTTTGCTTTCAGAGTGCAGATTTTAGTGAAAAAGAAATTCGCATGATCCTGCAGAATTATTAACCCAGATTTGCACTTGCAAAGTGTGTCACAAGCCTATATTCAGTGAATGCATGCCCATATGAAATATTACATTTGCACCATTGCTCCAGTAGATACAAGTGATAAAAATCATAGAAACTGCTTAACACAGCATAATAAAAACCTGTATAAACTGGTTTTCTACATAAAGCTGTTTAATTTGACCACTTTTTAGTAGTTGACTGTTTATTAAATAAAGTTAAAGTTAAAGTCCCAAGTATTCATTCATTCAAATTACATCTCCGCATTTGACCCATCCCCATGGTGGGGAGCGGTGAGCTGCAGCTGTGGCCGCGCTCGGGAACTATTTGGTGGTTTAACCCCCCAATCCAACCCCTTAGTGCTGAGTGTCAAGCGAGGAGGTATTGGGTCCCATTTTTTCAAAGTCTTTGGTATGACCCGACCGGGAATCGAACCCTGATCTCTCAGTCCCGGGGCGGACACTCATACCACTAGGCAATATAATTGTTATTTGGAAGTCATTGATCAATCCACCTTTACAAGGAGATGTTTGGGATTGGAATATTGCTACTTAAATATGTTTAAAGCATAACAAATATTGTATTTATTTACTTTTAAACTATCAATCAATATAAAAATGGTCATTATTACCAAAAAATATATTCATACCCCCAAAAGGCAATCATTAGAATTTCTACATGTGAAACCACAAACCTGTACTAAACATTACCAAGTTATAATCTGTACAGTTTTTTTTTCTTTCTTTCTTTAAAATGATAAAACGGTATCTACAATGTCTCAACTTCAATCTGAAATGTGTTAAATAAACACACACACACACACACACACACACACACACACCTTAAGAGCTCAGCAGCTTCATGTGTGTAAGGGAACATGTGCATTTAGGTTGAGCAAGTCTCAACACATTGAGAACTTGTCGTCAGATCAGTGATAATACTATTAGGTGACGTTAAGGTGTCATTCACATGTGGTCTCTAGTACAAATGCCTTGTGAGTTGTTTTTGTGGCAAAAACCTCCAGCATTATTGTTTCAGGGGGTAGAAGTTTGTTGGACATTACTATTTAAGATATGCAAATGTCTCTCCTCAATTACAGTAATATAAGCCTGGACGTTTTCTGCCATGTTGTGGAGTTGCTATTGCTAAAGGTTAGCTTCTATTAGCCAATACACACTCTGCTGTCCTTCCAGTGGGCAGTCCCAAGCCAAGGTGGGAGGGGTAATGAATACTAAGAGACTGGTGATGGGGTTGAAGAATACGTTCACATTCATCATGCATGTGAAACTCAGAGTATTTCAGAAAGAACAAGTGTGTTTTTTCATTGAATGAAACCTTTAAGCATGGTCACAAAACAAAGTGGTATGTGGTGAGGCCAACACTTTGTGACTCAATGACTGTAGCTGGAGAGACATTTATTTCTTCTTATTCTGAGCTCATGCCAAAATCAAGTCAACTCTGTGTTCATGTTGCTTTGTTGTTTACCCAAACTTATGAAAACAACTTCCTACTGTAGTTTACCCCCAGACATTTACACTTCTGATTTATAAATTCAGTGTTAGGTTATTTTTTAACCATTGCACATTTTCCCTGCAGAAATGTTTTGAATGTGATTTAATGCTGATGCAAATCTGCAATATTAATTAATAAGGAAACAAGAGAGACAGAATTAGACAGTATGACCAATCATCACCTGGCTACAGTAAAATAATTTACAAGGACACATGGAGCTGTTAACCTATTAAAGAGCATCTTGATGCAGAGTTGGTTTTTTTTTTTTGGTTTTTTTGATGAATCACAATTGGTTTAACTCACAAGCTCTCCACCCATCAAGCTGTCTGTCCATTGTCTAACTCTGTCACTTTGCTTTTTTTATTTATCTTGAAATAGCTTTGAGAACAGGCAGGACCAAAGCAGTGCTCTAATCTTTTGTTCCCACTGTTGCTTTTTCCATTTGCTCAAAGGGAAAATGCAAAACCAGGCTGCTTTGTTAACTCTCAAATCACGTTTTGTTCTCAGAAACAAGAATCACTTTCAGTCTTCTCCTCTCCTTCTGTGGGTCCATCATCAGATACAATTACATCATCATCTGAGATGATTTTTGCCAGATTACACCAATTCAAGCCAATTATTTTCTTTACTATTTATTTCTCTTCATGTATCACATCACCCATTTGACATTTGATTGTCAGGAAGATGTGTAAACTCCAACCTGCCTCCCGTCTTCATTTCCCATACAGGAGCTCTACAGTAATTTAAAGTGCATGAAGGGAAGTATAAAAGTGTTCCGTTCAGGAAGCCACACCACCAATTGTTCAGGAAATGACCAGCCGGTACAGAAAGAGCTGCCGGCTTAATCAGACCTGAAACAGGATTCACCTGACATGCTGACAGACACAGCCTGAGAAAGCTGCTGCTGTCAAACCATCACAATTTTACCCAGACACCTGCAACTGCTGCATAATGTTGATAAAAAATAATTATAGAAGGAATTTTTATGAATTAGAAAAGATTAGGTATGTCTGTATATGGTATACTATAGGGTAGGTTTTGTGGTACATGAGTGTCACTTTGTATTTTTCCTGCAAGACGCACTGGACTCAATTGGCTACATTTCTTAAGCTCCACAAACTTTGCTTGATTAAGAGGTTATATCCCCATCTCAGTCAATGAGTGAACGCCTTTCTTAGCTTTTACATCTCAAAGTAACTGGGAAATTTCCCAAATCAGATGATCAATGAAAGACCACAGACCAAAGCATTAAAGCTCACTTAATGATGAGATTATTCATTCATTCATTCAAGTTTATTTGTAAAGCCCATTCCTACCCCCAATCAAGGGGGCCCAAGGTGCTGAACATAGTGTAAAAACAACTAAAACACAATAAAACTATGCCATAAAATACAAAAATAAACAATTCAAAGATAAAAGAGTTAAAAAACATTAAAACAACAATGATGATAAAAAAAATTAAAACATGAGTAGAAAAACTAGGAAACAGATCTAAGATGAACCTTGAGCCTGGCTGTAAAAGTGGGCAGCGATGTGGACTTTCTTATTTCTAGTGGCAATTGGTTCCAAAGCCGAGGACCCAGAACTGAAAAGGCACGATCACCTTCAGATTAGATGTATCATGCTATTTTACACCTTCCAGAGCAACAATAGACACAATATGTGATAAAATATTATTGACCTGCACTTGTATGGTGCCTTTCAGAATCAGAGGATTCCAAAGCACTTTACACTACAGTGATCACTGCTGGCACTATTGAGATGTTATTTTTTAGGAAATATAAAATATTTTCAAGAGCCATTCCTTCAACCCAAAAATAAGACACCTGGAAGATGAAGCCCCGCCTCCCCCATGTGAATTCCACTGGCTGCAGACCCGCAGAATGTTCAAGCCGACATGTCCCACTCATTGACTTTCATTTACCCCATTTTTACCATTAAATGTACCATGGTGCCGTAGAATTATGATTTACATATAATCATGGACAGAATTTTGAAAATAATTTAATAGCAGACGAGACTCTGTTGAATGGGTTAACAGTCGTGTTTATTTTCCAACCAGCAACAGTCAAAATTTCATTTTGTTAGTCAAAAGCTAAAAATAATTGGAGCCACTGCTTTGTAGAACCGTGTGATGGTGTCCTGGTCAACGGTAGGTCAAATAAAGAAAAGAAAACTACTTGATCTGGTTCTACAACGTTACTTCTCGTGGCAGTTTAGCAAAAACAAAAGATGAAAAGCTATTTTGTTCAAATGAGTTTTAAGAATTGGGAAAAAGTTTATCTTCGTGTGTAAAAGTAACCTTAGGTAAATTCATCTTATTATAAATGTTGAGTTTGTGAGGTTTTTTTTTTTTTTTCAGAGAACCTTCTTTTCCATTTTGAGTCTCCATCACTAAGTTTATAATCAATGTTTTAAATCAATCCCTGGTGTAGAGAATGTCCTGCAGAGATCATTAATAAAAGAAACTCATTTTGGAACCTAGTGATATACTCCAACTCTTCTGCTGACTTCCTGCATTTAGAAGAAATACATTCATTTGTTTATTTTTTATTTTAATCTTGCAGTGAAAAGTTCCCACTGTGTTCTGAGCTGTAGGCAATTTTCTTCCTCAACAGGGTGAAATGGATGGACTAAAAACCGATCCTCACTGTTTTTAATGTTTTTCAGCAGCACAGGGAACATTTTTACTGGTTACAGCAGGAACACCACATAACCAGTGTGAGGCACTTCTGCTCTTCCATTCCTGCTTTTTGCCATTTCCTTCCTGATGAAACCATGCTGGTTGTCAAGTATAATATATCTGAGACCCTTGCCTTTAGTTTCTCTCCATAAATAACTGATGGTAGTTAAAAGAGTTTAACCTCCAAATTTCTTTATATAACCCTATAACCTGTACATCAGTGGTACCTTTTTTCACGAGGACCCTCTTTCCTGTGTCCAAGACAAGCCAGGGCCCCCCAACCCCAAATCTTACGTGCATACACACAATTAAAAGTGAATATATACAAACTTTATACAGGCATACAGATATGCCTCTTACATAGAGGCGTAGAGCGGGTTGTCCAGTAATCAGAAGGTTGCAGGTTCAATCCCGGCTCCGGCCAGAGAATGCTGCTGTGTGTCCTTGGGCAAGACACTTAACCCACCTTGCCTGCTGGTGGTGGTCGGAGGGACCGGTGGCGCCAGTGCTCGGCAGGCTCGCCTCTGTCAGTGCGCCCCAGGGCAGCTGTAGCTACGCTGTAGCTCATCCCCACCAGCGTGTGAATGTGTGTGTGAATGGGTGGATGACTGATTGTGTTGTGAAGCGCCTTGGGGGGTTGTAGAACCCTAAGAAGGCGCTATACAAATACAGGCCATTTACCATTTACAGAGTTTTGATTGTACTATTGGGTGTGTTATCTGAATTTTATAAATGTAGCTTTTACAAATATAATCTTGGTAACCCCACAATATCAGCACACACAAAATTGTGGGGACCACCTTGGGGGATCACGGACCCCAGGTTGGGAACTATTGCTGTACATAACCCTAACCCTGATGGTAGTTAAAAGGGTTTAACCTCCAAATTTGTTTTAATTTCTCTTTATTTTGGAAATTCACTCAAATGTGACTAATAAAAGATACAGTTTTGCATGTAAGAAGTCCATGTTTACCAGCATCCAGGTTCAGTGTTCCTTACAGAAAACTGTGTCTGCATGATGCAGCCTGCATTGCTAACAACCATCTTTGCAGCCATTCAAAGGCACTCGCTGTTAATCAACGTTGCTTGGATGCTGAGGGAGTTTTACTGCAGTAACAGTGTGTTGGAAGAGTGCAGTGCAAGGCCCACCTAATGGGACTGTTTTATTTCATCTAAAAGGGCAATATGCAGTACAGCTGTTTAAATAAGCATTGCTAATGCACCTCGGAGGCTTGGTGATGGGCGATCTCTACGAGCGGGGCTCCATCTGGCTGAAAAGCATTCAGTTGTGTTCCTTTATTTTTTCTTTACGGTTTGTTTTACAGCGATCGAATAAACTGCATTTTAGCTCTACCGTGGATTTTTAGGATTCTCATAGATTCTCCTTCTCAAGAAGCAAAACATGTTGCAAGCTAGATGCAAACTGCTTCCTCGTCTATAATCAAAACAAGGCCGTCTACACACTTACACACTCTGGAATCAGTGAGTAAAAATACAAGTGCTGTTTTCCTTTAGCATGGTAACTCAGACAACAATTGAGAAAAAAGGGCGAGATCATAGCCCCCACCCCCCAAGGAAGATATTCAACACGACGGCAGCATCTGTGTTTGCTCTGCTACGAGGATCTTACTACAGGCAAAGGAGCTGAAAGGTTGGAAGATGAGCTTGTGTGGTTTGGTCAGTTCCTCTCTGTCTTCAATCACTTTTCCTGTTAGAAGATTTAATTTGCATCACACGCCTCAGCGGTCAGCTCTCCTGTTTTATCAAAGCATTTTCAGAAGCCTACACTCAGTCTGATGTTAAATGCATCTCCGCATACACACTTTAAGATGGATGCCTCAGATTTTTTTATTTATTTTTTTCAAAACCAAAAAATCATTTTCAATTTTTGGTGATTCCTCAAACTGTATATTATGGCTAAGCTCAGTTACACAGGAAGGCAGACACAGTGTCAAAATGACTCAGCCCACTGGAGAGCTGATTTTGACCCAGTCTGTCAGCCCAGTCAGAGGCATGCCCCCTCCCTCTCATTCAGAGTGTGCCTATCACAAAGAGGACGCTGTTTCAGGGAGATGCAACAGCGTCAGATAACCTAATTGGACATGAAATGTTATTAGCCCTCTAGCTATTGCGGTTCAAGTTGATTGGGGCTTGTCATTACGAATTCTCATCTCCTGGTTAGCGATAGGTGAACATGGATTATCATCGCCGCTTGAAATGATGTTGAATTCCTTTTTCTGACAGCTGAAATCTGTGCACCTTGGCCCCATCCTGTGTCTCCTTATGGTGATGTATGAGGAAGAGCAAGAATTTAACTCCTTCTGTCCAGAGTTCTGAGTACAATCCACCACCAGTCTCACTCATGATTTCGAAGCATATCATCAATAAGACAAGTGCTGTGGGCTTCTGCCATCATCAAGCTGCTAAACATATTTGGGAACAGCAGAATAACGGGAAACACAAATTGTCTCTCAATATAATGTCAGAATAAAAACAGTTCATTTTTATGATTATTGTACATTTGATAGTGTTGTGTTTCATCAGTGTTTTCACTCTTAATGAATTTAGTTTAATTTAAGAAGAAACAATATTTGATCAACTTTCTTTCGTTATTCCTCAGTTCAGAAAAGCAGCAGGGAGATGTGCCTTCTGTGTTAAAGCTCCATGGAATTGGAATAAATTACCTGCAGATTTAAGGTCAATTTCATCATTTTGTTTATTCAGTAATCTAGCTTTAGAACATGTCATGCAGACTTGTAAATGTTTTGCCTCTTTCACTTAATAACCTAATCAGTCCCTAAATATAAATACTAATTTTGTCACCTTTTGTTGGATACACTTTGTATATTTGGAAATTCAATGTGAGAATATGTATATGTATATCTGGACTACACCATGCAGGCTTTTTTTACTTTTTACTTTAATTTTTTTATTTTTTATTTATTATTATTTTTTATGTAATATTATCATTATAATTATTATTACTATTATAATTTTTTTAACACTCTAGATTTGTTATATATACATTGACTCTGTTATCTTTCTTTTTATTTCTTGTAAAGAAAGAGGACCCGCTCGAAAACGAGATGGCGCATCTCAAGCAGTTTATCCTCATAAAACATAAGTCAATAAATAAATAAATAAAATAGCACCGCTCAAGATAAAAATCACAGCAAAAAACTTTTAAATAAGAAATGTAAAAAAAAATTAAAAATATTAAGGAAAAAGTAAAATTTGTGAAACAAAAAATATGAGGAAAGGGAAAAAGAAATATGAATAAGAAAATGGTAAACAGTAGCCTGGCAAGCCATCCTATATATGTGAATATATAGTCTGGCCACGAACCATTGATGGCTCTCAGTCGTGAGGCGGGATCTACGGTTGTCTTTCAAAATGTCAGCACGCAATTGGATAGCGCTAGGACCAATCAGAGTAACGAACAACGTGACGTAATCACAGCGACGGAAAAGAGGGAGGCAACTATGGCGTCTAACATCAATGATTTCTGTCGTTTTTGTATGAAAAACATGTGAATATCAGGTGTACTGGGACATTGCACTACTTAGTTTGATAAAAATAAGAAGCCGCTAAGTATATCAGACAGACTTACGCACGTTGGAGTCTAAATAATCCAATGTTGATGACAAAGCCGTTTCAAACGAACGTGGTTCCTGCACAGCCGCCATGTTGTTTGTGTTAGCGGCCGCAGCGCTGACGTCATCAGCTACTCCCGCTCTGTGATTGGCCCACAATATAGAGCGCTGTGATTGGCCCAACCAAAACTATAGTGAGCTGTGATTGGACAGCCACAGGCAGCAAGGGTTCCTATGAAGCGTGCCTAGACCAAACTCTGCAAAGCAAGAATTTGGTCTAATAATACTATAGAGGAGCAGTAGTTAGAGAAACGACTAATATATTCAAGACAGCATAGGTACTGGTCAGAGCAGAACAGTCGTGTACAAACACAACACTGGGTCAAGTGACTGACACAAAGTGACTGGAGTGGTCAGTCCTAGGATTGTCATGAGTCCAACTGCAGATGGGAGCAAGTCATAAAGACTGTCCAGGGTGATACTGAGATAAACAGACCTGAGGTAACATGAATGAAGAGACTGTACCGCACCGTCGCCTGGTGGAAAAGCAGAAGCAAAGCAAACAAAGGGGAAGTAGCTAGGAGATTGTGCCAATGTTTACTAGCTAAACCAAGCTTTAAGAGAAGCCTTAGGCCCGTTATATACTTGCTGTTTAATGATGTGCACACATGTTTAACATGGCCACGCGTAACTTGCGTTGATTTGAAGCATCGTTTTTGCACGTCCCCTGAAATTAACGCAATGTGTCTGAACTCTGAGTAACCAACAGGAGCAAGACACACTCACCATAGTGACTTCATCTCTGGTTTAGATGTATGTCATACTATCTACAATACTGTCGTGATCTCAAAATTGACAAGTTACTCATTTCTTCCTTTGACGCCAGGTTTGTTTTGGTTGTGCCAACAAACCCAGCCCTCTAGCCAGTCTGAGTACTCTAGTTTGCCCCCTAGTGGAACACTCAAGTGCTACATGGAGTTCAGTGTCGTGCAGCAGCAAGTACGTGAAGATGCAGCCTGCTGCCTGCACGAGGTTAAAAAGCAAGTATATTCCAGCTCTTATTCTCACCTGGATTCCTGCTTGTTTCCTCCTTTTCCTCTGAGTTTTCACCAGGATTGGAAAAACACAGCTGGAGGCCCTTGGCTCAGATCAAGCGCTAGGCTCGGGTCCAGCACCCTGCGAGTAAAAACAATGCGGGAGATGAAACCATGGCTCGTCTTGGGCGATCACAGACGATCTAAAGGATAAAAGAATTTGGCGATCATACAAGATGGTAGCCGGGACACTACCGAAGAAGACCGCAGAACACAGCAAGGCGGAAAGGAGAACGTTAGAGAAAAGTTTGAAAGAGTGGCTAATAACAGCGGCCAAGCTGAGCACAGGCGCCATCTTGTTAACACCCGGAATCGAGTTGAAATGAAATGTTTTTGTGTGATGCTGATTTTCAAAGCACTGCAGCTCTGCAGAATGGATATTATCAAATGTTGCCTGCAGCTTTGCAAATTCAAAGACCAACAAAATCCTTAAAGTTGAAACCAAAACCGGCACGTTTAGCCAACATGACCTCACCAATCTGGGCTCCTTTTAATGCTTTTGAAAAGTCCTTTTAGCGATGACAAAACCAATTTAAACCACAGCAAAAGAAACAAACTGGATTTTGCTGGCAGTAAAATATGGTTTGGATAGAATCCTAAAACTCTGTGGCCTAATGGTTTGTAGTTCAGGCATTCATTTTGTTTTTATCTGCCTCATTTTGTTGTATATAACTTCTGGCTGGTGTTCCATTTCTCTGACTTTATGGGGGCTCTGATGCATGGTGACCAGACGGAATAATTACCCAATTTCAGCTCCATTGTGCAGGAGGGCACATTGTTTTGCTGAAGGCTTCACTGTACAAAAAATAGTGACCAATCAGCTAACAGATGAAAAATGCACAGGGAGAGTTCTGGTACTCCATTTTATTTTCACCAGGGCTGGTTTGTTTATCTGAAAAGACAAAGTCTCACTGATTGACACGTGTCATGGAGCTGTCCGTGACGGCGGCTTTGTTGTGTGTTGGGGTTTGTTCCAGGTGGCCATAAGGGACTGATGAACCATGGAAATTATTAGATGTGGAATCATCAGAAGTCTTTGTCTCTATTTGTGGGAGTGAAATCCTCGAGCGTGGATCCCCTCTGAGGGCCAAAAACACATCAGCCTATGTGTGTAAAACTCACATAAGATGAACTGATCCAACCAGAAAACACAGTAATGTTTCTTTTAAATCCCTTCTTTATGCATCTTTACTCTGAATCCAGACTCTGTTCACGCCCTGATACAGCCCTTCCATTTGTGCCATTTCATCATGCAGCTGTTGAATATACTGCAACCAAATGTGCCAAAGGAGTTGGTTTGCTTTAATATGAAAAATCTGACCTCATCTTGCAGAGGTCATGGGCAATAAACACCTGACAAGAGGGTGGGCCGACGGAGCTTCAAATTCTAATTTTCTCTCAGCACCTTGTTGGTTCGCTGTGTTACCAGGGTCAGCTCCCTCCCTCACCCCCACCCCCACCAGCCCTCCCTGTGGTTAGTTTTAGCCAGACAAGTGTGGAGCTTTTTTTTCTTTTACATTTCCATGCCTTTGCCTTGCTCTCGTCTCTAGCATCCAGATTTATTGATATTGACCTTTTGTTGAAATTAAGCGTGTAGATCCCTGAGCAGAGAGTGCAAAGTTTAAACCAATTAAAGAGCACTTCACCAATCAGCAAGTCAGGGCTGGAGCTGTCTCCCAGGCTGGCCCAATAAAATTATAATCATTTGCACTGTATCAAATGCTGTTCGCAGGGGCAGCACCACTGCCTGAGTAATCTGATTAGGTGAGCCATCTAAAAAGAGCAAAGGATCACCTTGAGTCTGTAAACACTGTTATCATAATGACAATAAAGAATCTGAGTGCAGCACTGCGTCCCCATGAGGGATCTGGAGAAAGTCTGCAAAAACCATAGCTAAATGTTATAATTTGATGCATTTGATTGTTTGTGATCGTAGTGAGTCCTTACGTAGGAAACATTGATGTTGCATCAAAAGAAGTTCTGTTGAATAACGTGTGCATACATATCAATGAAACACTGGTGCATATGGATTTTAATGTGTGACTAATAAAGCTTTACATGTGTGTCCAGAGCAAAAGATCTAACTCAGGGAAACAACTTCTGAATAATCAGTGAAAACATAAATGCTGAAATATTAGTTCTACTTCTGAATCACTCTTGGAAACTGCAGGTTGAGCCTTTTTAGTGATGCTCAGACTCAAAATGAATGAGTTCAAGTGCTGTTGTTCATTTTTCTGGTGAGTGAGCGTAAGAGGAGTGTGAAATCAACAGCAGGACTGGTGGTTCCATTCTCACCTACAGTTCAAGCTTTGCGACCGTGAGTATTCTGTCATCGTGTCAGGTCTGTCTCCTCAGCTGTGTGCAGCAGGGTTCACAGGTTGAGGAGCTTAGAAAGCCAAAATGGCCTCAATAGTAAATTGCTGCTACTTCACCTTGAAAGGAGGTGGCCATTTTGGGAAACGTTGTGATGACAGAGCAGTGCCGTGAGCAGCAGATGCCACCGTTCGACCTTCTCAGTCTGTGGTTGGAGTGCTGGCGGAGAGCCTGGCAGCCACTTTTCAAAATAATTCTGTTAATTCTCATTTTTACTGCTATGACTCCACTTGTCTTAGAGGACGGGGCCGGGATCCTGTGTCCTTCATGCGTGTCAGTCCTTTCTCACACATCAATCTTGTCATTTTAAAACAGTTTAACCTTCTGCTATTTTAAACCACCCGTCCCTCAGTATTTTGGATCTTGTCTCTTAATAGTAATAGTACTGATTTGTTGCACCGTTTGCTGGGGGCAGCGCCAGCTCAGGAGGTTGAGTGGGTTGTCCAGCAATCGGAAGGTTGCGGATTTGATCCCAGCTCCCGGCAGAGAATGTTGCTGTTGTGTCCTTGGGCAAGACACTTAACCCTCCTTACCTGCTGGTGGTGGTCAGAGAGACTGGTGGCGTCTGTGCTCCTCACCTCTTGTCAGTGAGCCTCAGGGCAGCTGTGGCTACATTGTAGCTCATCACCACCAGTGTGTGAATGTGTGTGTGCATGGATGAATGATACACTGTAGTGTAAAGCACTTTGGAGTCCTCTGACTCTGAAAGGCGCTATACAGGTGTGGGTAATTTATCATTTGTATGTTTATTTATTTATTTATTGTTTGCATGGAAGTTGTTATGTTATCTTGGTCTTTTATTTCAATTGAAGCTTTCTATGGAGGACCCACTTGTAAACGAGATGGTTCCTCTCAAGTGGTTAATCCTCCTAAAACATAAGTAAATAAATAATAGCATTTAAAAGTGGCACATAAAAAAACCTGGTCATTATTATTTATTACCTTGTGTGCTGCTGCTGCCCTTATGAAGTCTACATGTGAAATTCTTGTGGTGTGTGCGAGCAACTTTGCACTTTTCTCTTCTGCTCTAAGAACCAGCTGCTCCCCAGGTGATATACGTCTGTGTTCTGCATACAAATAAAGCTGTCAGTCTGAAAGACATGCTGTACAGTTCAGCATGGTGCCCTGCCACTGTAAAAATACAGAGGCATCTAAAACAGTGCAACACAAACAGAGGGAGCAGCATGGAGCAGAGCTTTTAAGCACATTTAAATGTAAACTGGGTCCTGGGGTGGAAGATGATCCCATGTTTATCTGCATACATAAGAGTATTTGCAATCTGAGATGTCTTTTTGTCACATTTGACCTCTCTGATATGGATTCAATTTGAAAAAAAATACACAAACTAAAATGTTGTTTTTATTTTCTAATTGGTAAAAAAGAAAAATAACTTTTAGGTTAAACGCTAACCCAGTATACCGGTAGGCGTGTTTATGTTTTATCACATGGAAAAATTTTTAACACAAATATAAATGATGTAGTTGGAAATCATTCTTTTTTTTTGTAAAAAATAACATTTTAACATTTTCATTTGTAAAAATTCATACGTCACGGAAAAAAAGCCCTGAAAATATTTTGTCAACAAGATTAACACTGGATTATTGTCACCAAATACCCCACAAAATGTTTCTTTGTATGTTGCTGCTGATCTGTATTTTACTCCCGGTCTATAAAAACACCCAAGCTACCCATTTAACTGAGTTGAGCATTAACGTCTATATAATTCTTGGATGTTAATAACAACAACCTGCAGATACGTGCAGATTAGAGTCACACGTCCCCAACAGTCTTAAAGGAACAAATGTAACACGGCAACAGTGGTGGATGATGTGAAGTGACAGGTTTCCCTTTGAGGTAGAAGTCCATCAACACACATGCATGCACACACACACACACACACACACACACACACACGCACACACGTGCATTTGACTGACAGGCTGTCTAACCTGCTACTTGTGATGAACCCATCATGACCAACATTCACATCACAACTAAACTGTTTCTTGTTAATAATAATGCTAAACTGTGGAGCTCTTCACTCTTACTGCAGTGTGTGTGTGTGTGTGTGTGTGTGTGTGTGTGTGTGTGTGTGTGTGTGTGTGTGTGTGTGTGTGTGTGTGTGTGTGTGTGTGTGTGTGTTTTATGGCAGTTCGCTAACAACGTGTTGTGTTTATGGAAGCAGGTGTCTTTGGGTGGTGTGTCCTTGCATCTTTCAGTGGAAGCTTACAGCTGTGCTTTGTCATAAAGTAGTCCCAAGTCTAAAATGGCGCCTGTGATTCCTTTGTGATACTTATTATTTTCATTTGCAGTCAGTCTGATTATTTAGGTCACCAAGCAGAATTAGAATCACTACTGAGTCAATTTAATGACTTTTTCACACTCAAGGCTAGTTGGTACCATTCACTTACATTGTTTTATTCTAAGCTAAAGCTAATATCAAAAGAAGAGGCATCCACAGAAAAACAGTGGATACAACAGGAGAATCTCCGTGGTGCAGTTTCATCCTGAGGGAGGTGATTAGGCAACAGGACAGGTGAGCTGAAGGAAGGTGATGAACACAGAATCAAGGGAAACCAAAACACAATCAACAGATTATGAATCTAAAAGAACACAAAAGGACAAGATGGTCCGATACAAAGGAATAAACATACGTGACATGAACTAAACAAAGAAATAATTCACATTAAAAGCACCCAAATATCATGACAACACTTCTAACTTAACAGAGCCCTGATGAATTGAATCTGTTTTCCATGAATGTTGATGCTAGAAATGGGCCAGGCTTCAAATCCTCCTTTTACTCTGTGATGTGTTTGGGCAGCCTGACATCATCATAGAGCTGGAAAGCAGCTTGTCTCCATCAATAACATGCTTGGACATGGAAGGAATAACTGATGAGGGTGAAATGCCTTTTCTATGTTCACTGCATATGATCAAAAACACAAAATTAAAGAGAAAACTCCTTTTATTTTAATAGACTGGGCGTCTTTTGACCTTGACTTTTCCTTTGTAATTGTCATTGAAAGTAAAGAAACAATCCAACAAGCCCCTTCCTGCAGCCAATTTAAAGCATATTTTCTTTGATTTGGACCTCACCATAGTTGAGCAGCTTTTCAATCTCCTTTCTAAGAAGACACGGCTTATTTGATGTCAGGATGTCAGCAGGAAGCGAGTCAACGATGGAGAAGAAAAGGTGGAACTCATTCTTTCAGCGGTGCACAGATCAAAGTCAAACATTAATAACAGAAATTCACCTGAACTCTCTCCTCAATGTAACTTTGTGTGCATGTCTGTTCTCGTGTGTGCTGGCTTTTACCTTTTGTTTTGTGTTACTCACACCAATGTGGAAACATGAAAGCGTTTTCTTCTTAAACTCTCCTGCAACAAACAAATCATGCATCAAACTTTTTTTTTCTCACATTGCCAAACTACCAGAACCAAATGCATATATAAAATATACATTTATATTTGTGTGGTTGTCAGAAAAAATGAATCCACTCCTGGAACAAGTTCCTTTTCATCCTAGATTCAGGAGCATTTGCGTCTAATGCAATCCGATGCAAAGCTGCAAGGTGATTCAGCTGGATGTTTACAACCTTCTCATATGAAATTGATCGACGTTGCATGGCTGCACAGGAGGCTTAGTACACACTCTGTATGCTTGGCAGTGGAGCGCTCCTGACCTTCTATTGACAGTTTTTATACTCGGTGTCACCTTGTGGATCAATTCACCCTCCGCAGTAGAAAACTGAATGCCACCCCAGCTCCGGGGAGCCGGCACACGCAGCATGTCAAACTTCTATATGGCTGATTGGAACGGGGGGGTGGAGTGGTGAAAATCTAATCGTTCCCTCAAATGCCGTGAATAAATCTGCCTGCAAAGCATTACTCCAATCAGAAAACATAATCTCCCAAATGTTTGAATTCATCAACCCTGTCACCTCTGCTAATCCGCTCCTTTACTTGGTTTTCATTGGCATCCCAGACCTAAATGCTGCTTTTCACATGAAGTCATGAATATTTAACATCGCCGCTGACTCACAGGAGAACAATTTTCATGCCAGCACCTAACAAAAGATTTCCATTTTTTAACATGTAAATATGGCAGAGACAATTACAAAGCAACAACAAGAGGCTTTTATTTCCATCAGTGATTCACAACCCTAATCCCTCCTCTCAGGCGGTTTGTCCTCCCACTGGTGGAGATTGAAAATGTGACGTGTCTCAAGCTTATGGCCCAAACTCCAATACCCTTTTCATACAGTATTTGTTTATTATGCTGTCTGACCTTTTCTTTTCCCTTGTCTCTGTGACAAATTGTATTTAATATGAAATGTCTTGACTGATATACAGGCCGGTGTGTTTTGAATACAGAGTGGATCGCAGCTCGCCTGCCTGGAAGTTATTTTGCAACATTTACTTTCAGATGGATAAACAAAACTGTTTCTGATTTCAGGGGAAGGGAGATGCTGCCAGATAATAGCAAATCAGAACTCTTATGGACATTCAGACCAGGCTGAAACATTTATTTATTATCACAGCATGAAGCTGCAGCGTCAAAGCCGTCTCGCATCATTTAGTGGTCGTCACAAACTCGTGTGCTGGGCCGTTCACCATTATTTAAGCATAGAATAAGTCACCCAAGTTGATGGATGAATACGTTGTCATTTTGTGTGTATATTCTTTTTAGTGGACAATAAAATGTGGACCAGTAGGCACAAAATATCCTGACTGATACAAATAAAATAATTGACAGGGCTGCAAAAAAAAGCTTAGATAAAACCTCAGAGAAGAGTGAGAGAAGTTGGAGGAAGAGCAGTGAATTCAGGCAAAGGAGTGAATTAAAACCAATAGTGATGGGGTGATTAGTGGATGACAAACAGGAGAGCTGACTGGCAGAAGGACAAAATTATTACGAAGCTGAAAAACTAGGAGAAAATAAAGAAAAAAGTGAATTACAATTAAAATCCAATAAAGATGTATTCTAAATCAGTTCAACAATAAATAAATGAATAAGTAAATAAATAAATAAAATATGAGCACAGCAATTAAATCTTTGCACACAAGAAACAAAAGAAGACCCAAAAGAGAAAATCTTAACAACCCAGAAACCCCAGAAATGTTTTTCATCATATTGTAGAAAAAACAAAATTATATTGTTGATGTTTTTCTTTATTGTTCTTGATCCAACAGGCTGACCAGTCAGCTTTCAGCAAAGCACGTTGTTTATAAGATGTGGACTATTCCCATGATGCTTTCGTGTCATGTTTCAGGTGTTTTCTGTTTTTATTCATAATGTTAAGGATAGTTTTCATATGTGGAGTACAGGGTTTATCTGTTTATCAAAGCTTTTTTATTATTATTTACTCATTTCTCCCAAATGGTAAGTGAACGTTCTACAACAGGGGGCACCAATCTAGTGTCCACAGGTCTGAAATAAAATTAAAAATAAATGTGCTGCCATCATTTTCCTTAAAAAACAATAAAATATGTTTATTATACATGAAGTTTAGTTTAACTTTGATCTATTCTAGTACAAAGGTGCTGACAGCGGCCTTTCTGTTTCCCCTGAAGTCGCTAGTGGCCAGTCCGCCCCTATTGCATCAACCTGCTAGCCCTTTGTGTGGCTCAATACTCATGAAGTATAGCTCTCAGCATCACACAGACTGGTGACCCCTGCTCTACAGAGATATTAATATACACTACCGGTCAAAAGTTTTAGAACGCCCCAATTTTGGAAATGATGCAGTTTAATGTCACATTGCACTCTGAAATGAAAGCTTAGTACAAATAAGCAATTGGAGTTAAAAAAAGAGATCATGGAATCAATTTATAGACCAAGATGTATTCTAAACTTTTGACTCATCAAAGTAGCCACCTTTGTCAGATATAACAGCTGAACACACTCGTGGCATTCTTTCTACAATAGAAATCAAATATTCTTCAGAAAGTTCTTCCCATATCTGTTGCAGAGGTTCCCATAAATGTGTGGCACTTGTAGGTTGCTTTGGTTTCACTCTTCTGTCCAGTTCATCCCAAACCAGCTCCATGGGGTTGAAGTCTGGAGACTGTGCTGGCCACTCCATGTTTTCAAGCTGACCATCTTGTTCTTTTTCCTGAGGTAGTTCTGGCATAGCTTGGACTTATGTTTTGGGTCATTATCTTGCTGTAGGATGAACCCCTGACCAACTAGCACATTCCAGAGGGTACTGCATGGTGCTGGAGAATGCTGTTGTAGCCGTTTTGGTTCAGGGTGCCTCTCACTCTGTACAAGTCACCGACCCTGGATCCAGCAAAACAGCCCCAGACCATCACACTTCCTCCTCCATGTTTGACAGTTGATGCCACACACTGTGGAACCATCCTTTCACCTACTCGACGGCGTTCAAAGATCCTGCGTGATGAACCCAAGATTTCAAATTTGGATTCATCAGTCCATAAGACCTTCTTCCAGTCTTCAGTAGTCCAGTGGCTTTGTACCATTTCAAGCTATTTATTGGAATTGAACGACTAAAACTGCAATAAATAACTGGAAAAATTGGGGCATTCTAAAACTTTTGACTGGTAGTGTACATAAACTCAGGGGCTCCCTAAGCTGTGGTCGGGACCCCACTGTGGGTCACCAAGAGCTACAGGGGTTTTCAGATGATTTCCAGAAATAAAAAACATTTTTAAAACTATCACTGAAGCTATATTTCTAGCATAATTGTCACAAAACCCAACCTAATTGTCATAAATGGATATGAGTGAATATGAGCTATAGGGGAGCTTGAAGAGAGATAAAAAAGTTTGGTTATAAAACACAACATACCAATTAATCAGTCATGAAAAAACAACTACTGTAAATAAAACTGGTTAAATTCAACTGTTAATATGTAGGAATATAGAAATATAGAAATGACCAATGACACAAAACTAATCAAGAAACGAGGAATGCAGAAATCCCATAAATGAAATATGATAAAATCAAGTTTGCAATTAATAAAAGAAATGTGGTAATTTTAATATACAGAGAATTAAAACTAACCATCAACATAAATAAATAAATAAATGCAACAGTTCTTGAAAGGTAATCATTTAATGAAATCAATCATTACACTAGAAAAATAAAAATGTATCAACATAGAATAGAAACTATAAATGTCTTTTTGAATGAAAAAATATTAAAACCTAAAACTATGACTACACTAAGGTTATATGAGAACTAAAGGAAAATGAATCTGAACATTGCTCTAAGCTACATGAATAATGTAGAAATGTTGCATGTTTAGGTAACAACTATGCAGGATTTAATTTTACCGGGTTGGTGGGAGGAGCTCAGCTTTCTAGAAAATGAAAAAAAATAATTGATGCTTCCTATATGTTTTGTCCTCTGTGTGTATTAAGTGTGTTCTCCATCCCAACATGACACAAAAGCTAAATAGTGCAATGAAAAATCCTCCTTGTTCCCTCCTTAATGAGTCAACTGATTTCATTGGCCACACACTGACTTTAGATGTTTTTTTTATTATTTAGACCTTCTCATTGTGTGTTACAGAAACACAGGAAGTGCATTAAAATGTAGTGTAGCAGCTGCATAGCTTGATGCATTTGTATGTGGCGTGCTGTCGGTCAGCGCTACAGTAATGCTGCTGCTTCAGGCGCAGGAAAACTCCATCCTTGAAAAATGTCTCACTTGTTTATTCATGAAAGTTTCTAGACATGAGGGGAAAATAAACCTCATTTGATTAAAAATATGTCAGCACATTTTCACTTGAATCATACTCTGAGCACGTCACTAACCTAGACCGCACCCTGACAGCTATCACAAGAACACAACTCTGTAGGTATTTTAATATGTGAGATTTACATGTTTGTTATATCTGATCCAATCCACTTTATGTACAGTAGAGCATTTTAAAAGCAACAACACTGACCAAAGTGCTGTAAGAACAAACACATTCAAAAACAGTTAAACCAATAAAACAGAGGAACTAAATGCCAGTACAGCTGAAATAAAAGCCAGTGAGGAAAAGTGAGCTCATAAACATGGAGAGACTCAGACTGACTGATATGTAATGGTATACCACTCCACAGTTTGGAGACAGAATCAGAATCAGAAGGGTTTTATTGCCATGTGTGCAAGAAATCACAACATTAGGAAATTGCTGCGGTACTTGGTGCAAAAAGAAAGATAAAAATAAGAGATAAGCAAATATAAGAAGTAATAATATACTCATGATAAAATAATTAATATAAAAAGTGGCAATAATTAGAGAAGCAGCTACTATATACACAGTGCAGGTACTAATCAGAGTGGATCAGCTTCAGGTACAAACACAACACCGGGTCATGTGACTGGGACCAAGCGACTGGAGTGGGCAGCCCTAGGATTGACATTCATGAGTCCAACAGCAGAGGGGAAGAAACTGTTCTTGTGGCGAGAGGTTCTGGTCCGAATGGATCTGAACCTCCTGCCAGATGGGAGCGGGTCAAAGAGACAGTGTCCAGGGTGAGTCGGGTCAGCTGTGAGCCGACCTGCACGCCTCAATGTCCTGGAGGTGTACAGGTCCTGTATGGAGGGGAGTTTGCAGCTAATGACCTTCTCAGCAGAGCGTACAACACGCTGCAGCCTCTTCTTGTCCCTGGTGGTGGCTCCAGCGTACCACACGGTGATTGAGGAGGTGAGGATGGACTCGATGACTGTGGTGTAGAACTGCCTCATCCACTGTGCTGGCAGGTTGAATTTCTTCAGCTGCCTCAGGAAGTACATCCTCTGCTAGGCCTTTTTTATGATGGAGGTGATGGTGGGCTCCCACTTGAGGTCTTGGGTGATGGTGGTGCCCAGGAAGCAACATGAGTCCACCATCGTGATGGGAGTGTCAGACAGGGTGATGGGTGGGAGGGGGGCTGTGTGCTTCCTAAAGTCCACAACAACCTCAGCTGTCTTCTGAGCGTTTAGCACCAGGTTGTTGTGGCTGCACCAGGACACCAGCCGTTCCACCTCCATTCTGTAGGCAGACTCATCCCCATCAGAGATGAGTCCAATCACGGTGATATCGTCTGCAAACTTGATTAGTTTGACAGACTCGTGGTTGGAGGTGCAGCCGTTGGTGTCCAAGGAGAAGAGCAGAGGGGAGAGAACACACCCCTGAGGGGAACCGGTGCTGATGATTCTTCCCCAGCCTGACTTGTTGTTTCCTGTCTGTCAGGAAGTCAGTGATCCACCTGCAGGTTGGGTCAGGCACGTTCATCTGGGACAGTTTGTCTTGAAGGAGGTCTGGCAGGATTGTTTTGAAGGCAGAGCTGAAGTCCACAAACAGGATCCTGGCGTAGGTACCCGGGGAGTCCAGATGCTGCAGGATGAAGTGTAGAGCCATGTTGATGGCATCATCTACAGACCTGTTGGCTCTGTAGGCAAACTGCAGGGGGTCCAGGAGGGGGGCTGTGAGGGTCTTGATGTGGGGGAGAACCAGGTGCTCAAATGACTTCATGACCTTGGCTTCTTGGGGACAGGGAATATGGTGGAGATCTTGAAGCAGGCAGGCACATGACATGCCTCCAGTGAGGAGTTAAAAATGCCCGTAAACACTGACCTCCATCTTAAAGAACCCCTCCCACCCACTGCACTCCACTGTGGAGATCATGGACAGCTCCTCCAGAGGTAGACTTAGACATCCCAGATGTAAAACTGAGTGCTATCGCAGATCTTTCATCCCCTCTGCAGTAAGAGTGTATAACTCCTCAGTTTAAGCTGTGCTGGTATCATCCTGGTACACAATAACACCAATGCAATATTCATGTGTTCTATAATTGTGCAATACCGGATTCACATTGTTGTCTGTGTCTCTTGCAGTATGCTGCATAGTGTTGGTACCAAGTCTGTTTTTATCTTTATTTGTGTTTTTTTTTTTTAGTGATCTAGGATTACAATACTAGATTACTGACTATGTGTATATACATGTATCCTTGTTTTTTTATCTTCTTCTAATTACCCTTTGAGTGATGGTGCTGCTGTGACAAGTGAATTTCCCCACTGTGGGATCAATAAAGTCTATTCTATTCTATTCTATTCTATTCTATGTGTTCACGCCTTCTGGTACCAGTTAAAGCCGTGGCATTTACAAACAACTGGAGTCTGGAAAGTGACTTCTGGTTGAGGCTGACACAAAGCGCGTTGCAATAATCCAACTGAGTGTTGATAAAAGCATTTCAAAATGATGCAATGATAGGAGAGGTTTTACCTCAGCTAGCTGCCTTAAAGGGTGAGTAACGCATGGGTGGAGACTTATCTCAAGCAGACTTCCTCAACACCCCCCCTCCCGCCGCATGTGCTCTACGAGTTTCTCAGTCAGAAAAACGAGTCGTTAACAAGTGTGTGCACACACGTGCGTGCACATGAGCACACACACAAAGCAGACTTACTGCTCAGGAAAACAAGCAGACTCAGAGCAGCAGCAGGCTAGAAGATTTCCTGTCCACCGTGATCACTAGAAAAATGAACCCAAATAGGTGAGCGGCCCTAATGTGTCATGGTAAAATGGTAAATGGCCTGTATTTGTATAGCGCCTTCTTAGGGTTCTACATCCCCCCAAGGCGCTTCACAACACAATCAGTCATACACTCATTCACACACTGGTGGGGATGAGCCACGATGTAGCCACAGCTGCCCTGGGGCGCACTGACAGAGGCAAGGCTGCCGTACACTGGCGCCACCAGTCTCTCCAACCACCACCAGCAGGCAAGGGGGGTTAAGTGTCTTGCCCAAGGACACACAGCAGCATTCTCTGGCAAGAGCCAGGTTCGAACCTGCAACCTTCCGATTACTGGACAACCTGCTCTACCTCCTGAGCTACTGCTGTCATATCGGCAGGTGAGTGGTTGAGCCAGGTGGAGGTGCAGCCAAGACTCAGTTGGAGTCCATAGCAGCACAGCCACGTAATACGGTAGAGACAACGTCACCCTGCAGCTCTAGAGCCATCAGCTGTGGCTGATTCTAAATCAGTGTGGAGTTTTAACCTGAAGATGGAGACATTACGGTTTTGGGCTGAAATATTACATTTTAGGTAAGTTGCACTAAACTGCCAAAATAATGATTACACACCTACACTGTTATAACGCAGAATAATTATCGTTCTACCACATTTTCTATCTGAAAAATCTAAAATTTGCTAAAATGACTCAAAGCATCTCAGAGACACAACCATGGTTGTGTGAGAATTTTATTTCGGCTCAGCTGTTATGATTTTGAGTGCTAGAGCAGTAAAAACGGGTCCCAGTTTCACATCTGTATCATTTGGTTTTCCCGTTTCCGTGATGGAACCGCTTATAAAGAGTCAAAGGGGATTGTCTTTCTGTTGTGTTATTGATGATGGATGCTGTAGCCCTTTAAAGTGCAGGATGAGCTGCTCTGCAATGAACCTTGCAAAGCACTCAAAGACTTTCCAAAGACTTTCCAAAGACTTTCCATCAATTCAAATTAAATGAATGCAGCCTTATTTCAACTCAAGGTGAAGAAACAACAGATATTAGATAAGAATCAATGAATTCTGTAACAGGAACCTTTTAGTGTGCACTGGGAGGGTGGGTCCTGATCCTCCTTCTCTGGATAAATTGCTTGTTTTACATTATGCATTTTTATTGGTTTTAGAGTCTAGAAATGATATGATTATAATTTATATATCTGAGTGCAAAATATGAATAACGAAAGATATTTCTAAGTATTTCAGCCAGTTTCTCGCTGGGCTGTAAACAGTGTTCCCAATCCACGGTGATTTCCTTCTTCATCCTTCCCTCATTGTCAAGTAGAGCTGAAGAGGCCTCTTCCACTTCTGGCAGGACCTCTGCTCCGATCCTGGTCTGAACTGAATTGGTCCCACAACACAGATGCTCTGTATAAGAAGGGCCAAAGCCGCCTCCATCTCATGAGGAGGCTGAGGTCCTTCGGAGTTAAATCTGGAGGTGCTGATCCTCACTTCAGCTGTTCCACACTCAGATCTGAACCTCGCCAACAGGGACTAAAGGTAATAACTTCATAAAGCTCCTTCCACCACCAAACACCACACCCTCCTCTTCAGGGTCTGTTTAGAAATTCTGTTCATGGAAATTATGAACAGAATTGTTTGATTTCTGAACAATAATTACAACCTGCTTACATCCAATTCTCTCCCATCCCAGATCAATCCCAAACCTCAGCAGCTGCTTTGCTGAAGGTAGGAATAAATTCTCAGTATCTCTCCATTTTTTAAGCTCCTCGTCTTCACCAAACCAGACAAGACACAAGTTTGGTCCTTGTTCTGAACGGCGACACAGTTTGATTCATTAAGAAGTGAGGGTTGCCATTTTCTCCAGCTAACTTGATTGACAGCTCTTCTGTGCCTCTCTCCTACTCCTCCTCCTCCTCTCACCTGTCAGCGCGCCGCTCGCTTCCCTGACATCTCACTAGCTCTCTGTCCGGATCAAAGTATAAAACCTGGGAGGACAGCAAACGTTCTTTTTCCTTTAGCTGGAGGTCCACACCGCAGAAAACCAAAAATCTCTAAAAAATATTCATAGGAATAAAAACACAATGTTAGAACTATTTAAAATAATTTCACTTTTTTGCTTTAGAAATAATGTGTATGGAAAATTATGTGCCGAATTTTAGTTTACGGGCCAAAATTCCCTGTCAAAAGAATGAATGACAGGTGCGGTAGAGTGAGGTAAACTCTACATTCACTTTTATAAATGACACTTATTTTATTGAGCAAGACTAATGAAGTTTTAATTGATAACGATCTTATATAACAGACTGGTAAAAACAACACCTGCTCCCTGAAGAGAGGTCACTGGCTTTGCTGAACTGATTTGTTCTGGCAGCTCTTTCTGCAGTTTATGGGCTCTGAACTTCTTTAGGCTGTTCATCCAAACTAAACCACTCAGGAGGTAACTTGGTTTACTAAGTTATTTAACTTTTAAATGTGTCTTTCTTTGGTGTTTGCTTCTTGAGCCATGTCAGTAAAACTTGTGGAGGTGTTGTGTGACTTTTATTTAGCAGATATTCTTCATTTGTAATTCAGCTCTAAGAAAATGTCGTCAAAAGAGGTGAGTCACAGGAGTATAATGACTCAGAACATAGCTAAATGAAATGGAGGTACCAACTGTGCTCTCAGTAGAACGTATGCATGTACACCATTTTAAATTTAAGTTTTCTGCAGAATCTTTGCATAGATTTAACAGACATAAACGCAAGATTGTTGATTCAGTCTGAGGACCCGTTTGCTTTTCAAAATAATAAAAATCTCAATGCAACAAAAGCAGCGTCCATCTATTCAAATCTCCCCTCCTCCGGCTCCAAACAGCATAAACAGGGTTTTTTCTGCTCCTCCGTGCATACATTTCATCATGCACACATTTTGTTTCATTTTCAAGAGCTCACTTAAAAGGTTTTTTTAATCCAAGCAGGGAGAGATATTTGCATATCACTGAATGGTTTCATCAGATGCTGTAAATCCACAGCTCTTCATCTGTAAGATCTTTGTCAGTCACTGAATTTTTTCAGGCTCTGAGACTCAGCATGTTCCCAACCACATCTAAAAGGAATGCTGGGAACGCAAGCATGTACTGAGATCAAGCCTGAAAAACATTCCTCTGGCTTTTTTCATGACTGATCTTGTTCTCTTCAGCGACAGCTCGATTTGCTGCCCACAGCCGATAAACAAACCTACATGATTAAATCAAACATTTATTCGACAACTGTTGAATTTTGGTGATTTCAGGGAATATTTTTTAGATTTCCTTGTAAAACATCAGGGTTTAAGTGTAGTCTTTAATAAACATCTGTAAAACACTTCTGGATCAGGGGAACCCAAATTGCTTTTTTTTGGTTTGATCAATGTTCAGTGTGTGAAAGGTTGCATTTCAATACAAACATGGCCTGCAGGGTGAGCTGTTGAGCCCCCCCATCTTAGATTTTAATGTGATAAAAACAACCACACCTCCTTGCTTACACAAGGACAAATAGGACATTAAAAGGACACGCAAGTCCACTTTACAAGGAAGGTAGGAGACGTGGTCCAAAGAATGATTTCTAGCTTAATAAACAAATAAGACCTCAATAAAAAGAATAAAAGCTCTACTAAAATGTAGTAAAACCAATTACACAAAACAAATAGCTACTAAAATATCCAGGCTTACCAGTAGGGTCCAGTTGGTAACTGGGAGGCAAAACCCCAAAAAAGAAAAATAAATGAAATCAAAAAACACCTCAAGCACTCATGACAATGTATTCAGGAGTGAAGGAAACCTCACACTCAGCACACGAAGATGGACCGCCACCCAGAGACCTTCCAGGTGTAAGATGAGGGAGAGGACAACAGGCACACAGCAGGAGGTAGGCCACCAGCCGATCTCCACCTGAGCAGCTCTTCAGGGGGACAGGCATCCAATCCAGGAGCACTCAATTAAACCAGAGAGTGGTGCGAACCAGTTGACAGTTGGACTGGAGCAGAACAGCAGTGAATCTCACTGCAACACAAGATTATAAATTAGCCAGGCTAAAATGTGCTTCAGCTTTAAAAGAACCAGATAATACGCACCACTTTCAACTCATAAAGCCCTGGTAATGGGGAAAACCCCAGCCTACCAGAGGCATAAACAGCTTGCCCTTCATGTCTTCAGTGAAAACAGGCATGAAGAACCAGCAGTCATTGCTGACCTGGAAGCTGTAGTGTTAGCAAGAGGGAGCATGTGCCATAGAGAAAATCCAGCCTTTATATGCACAGCGCCCTCTGCTGATAATCAGCCAGTTCATTGACAGCAGGTGCAGAATGACATCATCCTGCTACACAAAAATCAAAGACTGGACTTACAAATAGAATGAAACAAATACATAATTAATAACCCCTTAAAGTGCAGCTGAAACCATTCTAATATATATTTCAGCCACGTATGCTGTACAAACTTCTGAACTCCTCATATTTGTGGTCAGACACATCTCGGTCTTATCCCATCATCTGATAACAACCCCCACAGGCAGGTGGTTCCAACAAGCAGCACACACACTCATGGTGGTGGACATTACCTTTCCGCAAACACTTGTTAGTTTTGGAAGGACAGGACGTACTGTCGCTCCAACAGCTCTGAAAGGCCACAAAAATATTTCTCCTCTACAGAAACATGTTGATAATCCAGAAAAAAATAAAAGCTGAAAACGTTTTTAAAAAGCTCATGTTTTTCCTAAAAGGTAGAGACTGTTTATTATAAATTCATTCTAATTTTTATGTTTTACACACAATAAGACACACCTTTAAAAGAAAAAAAATCTGTTGAGGGTCTTTTATAAGGGTGTTTGTGTGTGAATGTGAGTCTAAATACAGTAGTATCACCATTCACTTATTAGTGACATGCATGTACAAAATATCTAACTGAGCACTTAGATTTCTGTTCCTGACAGTTACACTGGTGGAGATTTAAAGTAAAATAAAAAGAAACATTAGCTGCTCTGTTCTGAATCACCAGCACATTAGATGCTTGTGTCTGTGTGGCAAGATGAGTTTGATTGTGGGGATAGCGAAGGTTCAGCAAAGGCCTTGATGGACATGGAAATAAAGGACGTTTCCTGTGTCAGAGTACCATGGATAAAAATGCTGTGATGGAGATCTAAATGGAGAGGCTGCTGAAAAAACAGCCAAACCAGTATATGTTATGTTTTTGATGCTGGTATGCTGGTGGTCCAGCTGCAGACCCTGCATGAATGCCTTAGTAGACTTTGAGCAGTGTTTAGGGTCGTTGTCTTGTTGAAAGTTCCAGCCCCGGCGCAGCTTCAGCTTTGTCACTGATTCCTGGACATTGGTCTCCAGAATCTGCTGATATTGAGTGGAAACCATGTGTCCCTCTACTTTAACAAGATTCCCAGTCCCTGCACTGGCCGCACAGCCCCACAGCATGATGGAACCACCACCATATTTTATTGTAGGTAGCAGGTGTTTTTCTTGGAATGCTGTGTTCTTTTTCCTCCATGCATAACTCCCCTTGTTATGCCCAAATAACTCAGTTTTAGTTTCATCAGTCCACAGCACCTTATTCCAAAATGAAGCTGGCTTGTCCAGATGTGCTTTAGCATAACGCAAGCAGAGGAGAAAAGGCTTCCTCTGCATCACTCGCGCATACAGCATCTCCTTGTGTAAAGTGCACCAAATAGTTGAACAGTGCACAGTGACTCCATCTGCAGCAAGACGATGTTGTAGGTCTTTGGTGCTGCTCTGCGGGTTGACTCTGACTCTTCTCACCATTTGTCGCTTGTTTATCTGAGATTTTTCCTGGTCTGCCACTTCGAGCCTTAACTTGAACTGTGCCTGTGATTTTCTATTTCCTCAATATGTTCCTAACTGTGGAAACAGACAGCTGAAATCGCTGAGACAGCTTTCTGTATCCTTCCCCTAAACCATGATGGTGAACAATCTTTGTTTTCAGGTCATTTGAGAGTTGTTCTGAGACCCCCAGTTTGCTACTCTTCTGAGAATATTCAAAGAGGAGGGAAACTTGCAATCTGCCCCCTTAAATACTCTTTTTCATAATTGGATTCACCTGAGTATGGAGGTCAAGGGTCACTGAGCTTACCAAACCAATTTTGAGTTTCAATAATTAGTTCTAAAGGTTTTGGAATCAATAAAATGACAACAGTGCCCAAATTTTTGCACCTGTCTAATTTTGTTTAAACAGTTATTGCACACTTTTTGTAAATCCTATAAACTTCGTTTCACTTCTCAAATATCACTGTGTGTGTCTCCTATATGATATTAATTTAAATGTTTTTATCGTAACAACCAACGATTTATGCAGAAAAATCAGAGAGAGATTAACAAGGCTGCCCAAACTTTTGCACCCCACTATAAATACACAATTAAGGGCAGTAGGCTATTATTGTAACCTTCAGCAATTAAAAAATGAATAAAAATAGAAAATTGTTTCAAATAAGAGACAACATAAAGGACACAGACATACAAATGTGCATCTGGTAATTTCACACATACTGCACACGTACTACTGCAAAAAATGCTTTATTGTTTTTCACAGAAACTGACTTATTAACATTTCCCAAAGTTTGAGTTCATAAATTAAAAAAGACACTTTAGGTTGGGTAAATGGTCTGTATTTGTATAGCACCTTCTTAAGGTTCTACAACCCCCCAAGGCGCTTCACAACACAATCAGTCATTCACACATTCACACTCACATTCACATGCTGGTGGGGATGAGCTACATTGTAGCTACAGCTGCCCAAGCCGAGGGAAGAAGGAGAGCCAGGGCACCAGCCCCCAGCCAAAGGGAACCCATTAGTGGCCGCTGTTGTGTCCTTGGTCAAGACATTTAACCCGACCTTGCCTGCTGGTGGTGGTTGGAGGGACCTATAGCGCCAGTGTACGGCAGGCCTCACCTCTGTCAGTGCGCCCCAGGGCAGCTGTGGCTACATTGTAGCTCATCACCACCAGCGTGTGAATGTGTGTGTGAATGGATGAATGACTGATTGTGTTGTGAAGCGCCTTGGGGGGTTGTAGAACCCTAAGGTGCTATATAAATACAGGCAATTTACCATTTATAAGGCTGGAGCCCCCAGCCCGGCACACTGCCACCCCCATCGATACAGGCCAGCCTAGAGCGAGACAGCCCCAGGTCACAAGGGCCCACTCCAACACCCTGCAAGGGACAGCCAGCATGGGGCGTGGTATTAAAGATCGTAATCAGTCAGGTATAGAAAAAAATATCAAACAAGAGCAATAGAAAAACTAAAAACAGCTGCAAAGTGCAAAGTAGCTTCTCCACAACAAACAGAAAAAATGGATTTGAAAATCTAAAGACCAGAGATGTCAGAGGAAATTTTTGTCTTATTGTTTTGATTTTGGAAGAAAAGCAAGTACTTTGACAGGTGTGTAAAGTTCAAGCATCTGTAAAACTCAAAATCTGTGAGCTGAAGAAGGAATCCTCCAGTGATTTCCAGGCAGAATAACTCTGACTGCAGGAGTTAGGATCAATAGAGACTCATTCCATCAATTAAAGTGGGATGTTTGTGATGTTTTCTCTGACAAACGGATGAAAAAAATAACAAAAAAATGAATATTCTGCTGGGACTTTCTTAGTACTATGAATACCAGACATAATGTGTTACGTTGCACATCTACATTTTATCAAGAGTAACGTCTTTTATTTTAAGGTCAAATCATGAGGAACTCATTTTTATAGTAATTCAGTGCAACAGGAATTTAACAGTGAAGTCATTTTTATAAACAATCATTCAATCAGGACACAAACTAAACACACATAACTTATCAGAAACAACTTGCTTGAAGGTTTCAAACACTGCATACAGTAAGTGTAAGAATCTGTGTTGTTATGAACTTTCAAATAAAACTTTTGACCCTTTTCCTCTTGAAAATTTTTTACTTCCTTGAAAAAGAAATAAGGAAAGAGCTGTAAAAAGATGTCTGTGTGTAGGTAAGTAAAGTTTATTTATATAGCACAGAAGGGAAAACCACAAAGTGCTTCACAAAGATCAACAAAACAAATAAAGTCATAAAATGATCATAAAAACTAAAGAACAAAATATCATAAAAAAACAGATGAAAGATAATTAAAATCAGAAAACACAGAAGATTTAAAAGCAGAAATATAATTAAAGTCATTGTGCAGATGAAAAAACACAAAAGATTCAAGTAAAAGCAACTTTAAACTTTAATCTTCTGGTTTGTGGACCTGAGGGCTCGGGTTGGAGCATAAGGCTTTAACAGTTCAGTAATATAAGGAGGAGCTTGACCATGTAGAGCCCTGAAAGTTCTAGTCAGCATTCTAAAATGAATTCTAAAGTTAATGGTAACCAGTGCAGAGACATCAGATTAGGAGAGATGTGAGCTCTTCCTTTTTACTCCAGTTAGGAGCCTCGCTGCAGAGTTCTGGACCAACTGAAGGCGGTCAAGGGCTTTTTTTGTTAAAACATGTGAAAAGTGTGTTACAGTAATCTAGACGGGAGGAGATAAAGGCATGGAGAACCATTTCAAGTTCATGTTTTGACACCAATCTTGGCAGTCTGATATAAAAAGTTTTGGACCAGAGTTTTTGTGTGGGCTTCAAGAGACATTGATTGGTCAAAAACACCCAAATTCCTCAAGTCTGACTTGATGGCAGAAGCTAAATGACCAAGTTGTTGACTAATCAGAGGAGCCATGCTCTCAGGGGCAATGATCAGACATTCAGTCTTTTCAGAGTTTAACTGAAGGAAGTTATCTTCTAGCCAGCTAGTGATCGCTGATAGGCACCCTAGTAGTTCAGTCAGTTAGAACTCAGAATCCTTAAAGAAGCAGTACAGCTGAATGTCATCTGCCTATAGGTGATAGGAGATATTATGAAAAGCATCAATTATCTGTCCAAGAGGGTGTATATATAGTAAACAAGGGAGTGGACCCAAAACAGAGCCTTGGGGTATCCCACAGAACAGATTGGTAGAATCTGACATGATTTGGTTTATACAGACACTGAAACTTCTGTTAGAAAGGTACGATCTGAACCAGTCTAGACCAGTTCCAGAGATCCCCACCGAGTCATAAAGTCTGTCTTTGAAGGTGCTGTGATCAACAGTGTCGAAAGATCCAACAACACTAAAGGCTAGTTTATACTTCTCCGTCAGCAAGTTTGCACTCACACACACACGTATTGATGACGTGGATTTGAACCCACAACATCCCAGTCTCAAGGCGGAAGGTGGTAAGAGGTAAAGGATGCAGCATCCTGACCAATCACAGGCTTGCACTTTCGACGGATATATAGAAAAGTGGGCTCTACTCCGCTAGTTCTTGTGAGCCTGTTTTTGTACCGATACAGACAGAGAAGTATAAACTAACCTTGACACTGTTAATTCCCCATTGTTTGCAGCCATCATGATGTCACTGGAAACTTTAATCAAAGCTGTTTCTGTTGAATGATTTTTACAAAAACCAGATTGGAATTCATCAAAACAGTTGTGTAGTTCCAAAAAAGTAATCAGTTGATCGGCCACAACTTTTTCTAAAAATTTGAGAAAAAAGTTTAGAAATAGGTCTGTAATTTTAGGCTGTTTGTCCATCCATCTGTCCGTCTCTCTGTCCGTCCGTCTCTCTGTCTGTCTGTCTGTCTGTCTGTCTGTCTGTCCATGTGCCACCTCCTCAGTGCAGAGTGAAATATGCCAGCAGCCTCTAATGGATTAATTAAGATGAAATTTTGCACATGCATTCACGTTCCCCAGAGAAGAATATTGATCCTTTCATTTGTAACACTGAGAGAAAAAAGCTAGCACACACAGCTTCTTTTCTACTAAGAAGGGGTTACGTTAAGCTAATTGTGCAGCTACTGTTAATAGAAAGAGAAGTCACTGGAACCAGATCTTGGGTTTCTTCTCGCTTCATTGCTGCATTTCTACGGCTGCCTGGGTCTGCAGTAGGACACCAGGGAGAGCAGACAGTTCCGCTTTGGTTGTTGTGTTGAAAGGGAACAGGCTGCTTGGCCTCAGGTAAGGAAGCTTGTTGATGCATTTGCATTTCCTTAACGTCCTTATCAGCATATGCAGAGATCTGTGGAAGGCTTAGAATGACTATTTAAATGACTGCTCTGTAATCCCTGTCTGGAGGAGACTGACAAATCAGGTGCAGCATTTTCAATTTGAAACAAAGCTATACCAGGTGTTTTGTCATGGTATTGACCTATAGCTTCCTGTCAGCATGGCGCACTAATAGACTCCTGGTATGATGGATAACAGACTAAAGTGCCTGTCAGACAGCTAAAGATGTAATCTTTTTCCATGAATTTAAGAAGTATGAATTTGCAGAGACAACATCCATGCATTTCCCTGGACACAGTGTGATTGGTTTTGAAGCCTCAAGTCTTTTTTTCAGGGCCTCTAAGTATGCTTAGTTTGCAGATCTGATGTGTGTTGCAGTTAAAAGTAACTCTGGTGGATTTACAATATATTTTAAAGTGTTACAAAATGAGGTCTGTTTAATATTTACTATTTATTGCTCCTGAAGATCCACATTTCCATATCCTCTGCAGTCCTGAATTTAAATGAATTAGTTCCACAGCAGTTTTCATCACACGGGACCTTCTGCGCCTACATCATTCTTACCCTTCAGGACTCTTTAACCCCATCTTTAAGTTGTGTCTCTTTATGTCAGTTCTTGTAAAACAGATAGCTTCACAGGCCCATTACATGCACAGTAATGCCAACATCTTTTTGTTGGGGATAAAATGGGAAACGATTGTGATGGAGTCGGTTTTCCTCCCCAGAGGCAGTAACTCCACACACGTGTGGGGCGCTCACATGTGATTCTGTGATGGTTAACCTGTTCTCATCTCCATTAAAATATAAGCTGCTGACAATGAACATTTTTTATGTAAGACATGAAAAGTTAAACTAGATATTTTCCTTCTCAAGGACTCATTAAATGTGCATTTCAAAGTGTTCTGTTTAATTCATTATTTGGCTGCGAAATACATGAGCCTCAAGCTTTTTTCATCATTCGCAAAGTGCAAATACTTTGTCAAGGTTTTTATCCGTCGGCTTTTCCTGGTGTGTTTTAAACTTTTGTTTCTTACAAAAAGAAGGATTTTCTAAAAACTAAAACTCTGCATCAAGTTTAATAATATTTTAAGTTGTCAACATGTCAGAGAGAAACGTAAATGTTTCCTTATGACCTGGTTCAGGAGCAGGAGAGTGTCTCTTTATAATGAAATAACTTTGACACTAAAAATTCTGATTAGCTTGCAAATTCCCCCAAAAAACATCAACCCATTTTCTGTTTGCTCTGCATCAGAGATTCTATAACTACAGTTTCAATGCAATTTCACCTCTTCTGTCGAAATACCCTCCAGAAGAGTAATTAGCAAGAAACCCGCTCCACAACCCAATTATCTCATCAATTAAGTTCCTAAAAGCAAGAGAGAACTTCATTAGGGAAGTGTCTATACACATCAAACCTAAATCTATCAACCCCCACACGAGGTGATCAGAGGTCCACCATTGTGTCTTTCACAACTTAATGTAATGCTGCTGACGAGAGCTTCAGTACATCCCTACCATTACCAGAGACAATCTCTCCAGTTTAAACAGGGCTTTTGTTGTTAAGGCTTGAGGAGTCGAGGCTCCTCTGTCTCATCCTTCACTCTGATGTGTGAGATCAGATAAACGAGCCGAACACATCAGAAGTAATTAGCTTGTGGTTTGTATGCAGAATTGCCTGAGGGCCACACATACATCATAATGCAGTTCCATGTAGTCAATTTCTGGGCATCAGCCATGCAAAGTAAAATGACAAGAAAATCATTATTTGCTCCCACTGAAGTCAGTTTGCTCAGAACGTCTACACACAAAGAACCACACACACCTGTACATCTATCGATTTGCACTTTGCACATCTGTTGACTTTTAATCAGTGTTGTCTTTTTCTGAACCCTTTGCTGAAACTTGATGCTTGTTCTGATGTATGAGGTAAAGGAATCTGTGCTTTGTGCTCATCTGGCAAAAAAAAAATCACATTTCTCATTCTGTGATTGGTGAGAGAACAACTATGCAATAAAGAACAGAGGGTTCAGTTCAATATTATTGTTTAGATGTACACAAACACACTCTCACACACACACACACTCTCTCTCTGACACACACGCACATGCACACACACATACACACTCTCTCTCTGTGACGCACATGCACACACACACACACACCCTCTCTGTGACACACATGCACCCCCTGTGATACACGTGCACACACACACATGCACACACACGCACACCCTCTCTGACACACACATGCACACACACACATACACTGTGACACGTGCACACACACATGCACACACACGCACACCCTCTCTGACACACACATGCACACACACACATACACTGTGACACATGCACGCACACACACACACACACACACACACACACACACACACACACACACACACACACACACACACACACTCTGTGACACTCTCTCACACACGCACACGCACGATCATCTCAGGGTAGTTAGAGAGAAACCCATCAAATCCCCTTTGAGCAGGATCTTGGCTTGAGTGATGGGAAGATGAATTCTCTTTTTAGGGGGAAGAAACCTTTGGCAGAAGCAGACTCTGGGAAAAGGAAACCATCTGCCTTGACCAGTTGGGGTGTGGAGCGTGCAAGAATAAACTATGACAGGAACGATAAACACAGCCGTTTGTCTGGCCTACAAAGATACTTGTATATACAGAATGTATCACATATGGAAATAAAGAGCATAAGTAATGATGTGAAAACAGAGTAGAGACTATACTCCAACAGGGAGGAGTTATTTACCTCAATGGATAGTTTACACTCACCTGAGCCAGATCCTACTATTGCTGGGTTTCACTCACGTGAGCCGGACGTCGCGCGAAACTCAAACACGGGTCAGGAAGTGTTTTGCTTCAGTACAAAACACAGCACGATGGAGGAAAGTGAGTATAGTAAGGCATTAAATGGGCTGGCACAGACGCGATATTGCGAAAAAATACATCTTCATGTAGGTTACGACCCATATAGTTTAAAAAAGTCGCCGTTTTCATACTCTGGAGGATTTACCCAGCGTTGAAGCGATCAAACTACCTTGTGCTGCATACCTCATATTATACAGCAAACCAAATGAAAGCATTCAGAAGCCTACAACTATTTTATTTCAGGTTGGGTAAACCATTCAATGATCCTCAGAAGCTCTAAATGACTGTCGTCTTGTTTTTGCTCAGGTAAGTAGTGAGTTGTGCTATTTAGCTCATGATAATAATGATATCGCTATTGATAACGAGTATGTTTATGTGCTAGAATCTACTTGTAAATAACTTATTAGGCCTATTTAAATCTAAATTTCTGGTACGTTAGTTTGTTTTTATAGGGTATAAATGCCACATTACAACACTAAGCTAACTGCTAACAACATTAGCACTCTGAAAGCTATTTGCGGTACGGACACATGAAAACATTATCAACCTGTTTACCTGCCGTTTTTATGGCTGTTCAATAAAATGCTATAAAAACATTTAGTAAACAATTAGCCTTTCGCTGAGCCCCGCCCCCCTTAGTTACTGTTGCCAACTCCGACAATAAAGCCCCCTTCAGACAGGCCATGAAAAACGGAAATGTTCGGGACTCTGTCCGTAAGACGTTTGTGTCTGAATACAAATATCCGGTAAACCTTTTCCTGAATTAGACCGGACGAAGCCCCTATTAACAGGACCGGACTCGTCACGGACAGCTGGTGGCCGCTTCAGACTGGTGAGGTCGAGTTCCGGACAGGGAGGAGGAGGAGGAGGGGAGCGGGGGACGCTGGTGCGCACCTAGATTACAAATATCACGTGACCGGGAAGGCAAAGTTTTTCAACACGTCTGACCAGAAAACTTCGCCACTTGGTCGTGAATGTTTCCATATACGCCGGGTAGCTCGCTCCTGTAGCATGCGGCGAACCATGGCAGCTCGCCTCCTACGGTACCGTCTCCTGGAAGCGCGACGGAGCGCATCACAGCGCTTCCGTGATTCCTTTATTAACCATTGAGCTTCATCATCCAGGTGACCAGGTCTCTTATGCGTCTTCGTGTGCGCAGAATTGTGCTTAACGTAAATCCGATCAGTGAGAGGAATTCTATCACATACTAGCTTTGTTTGGGGAGATGACGCATGTACGCCCGCTGCATTATGCAATATCTGGGTACCCCCCACCCCCTCCCCCGCAGACATCTGGAACTTTTCCCTGCTGTGTGAAGGCAGCCGAAAGGACAAGTTCTGGTGCAAACGTGGTGTGTCTGAAAACACAGTTCTGGTTAAAGACCGGACTGAATTGTCCACACATATTCCAGAATGTCAATCTGAAAAGGGCTTAAGTGGATCAAATACTGCAGCTCCGCAGATTTCAGTGATGGAAAGAAGTACACAGATGCGTGTCAGCGACATTTTTAGGAGCTATTCGTCCTCAATATCATCCAAATGGAGGCAAAAATGCTTACAGTATGCAGTGGAGGGATATATTAGTGTTGGCTCCGCTGAGTAAAGTGTAGCAGGGAACAAGGAGTTTGGAGTTTGGGAGAAGGTCCGGCGTCCGGGGACGCGTGGATCCGAGGAGCTGTGGCGGCGATGCGGTGTCCCTGTGAGCTGTCAGATGATCTGAGATGCAGGCAGCTCTAACGGAGAAAAGCTCCCAGCGCTCTGCATCGCTCAGTTGATCATCTCAGCTGAGTTTATAAAATGTAACTTTTTATGCCCGTGTTTACTTTTATTTTCAATATAGTTCCCGGCCGGAGCTCGGCATTAATTCATCACGTGATCATGACACCACCCGCTGTTGCGCCAAAAGGCTTAATGTGCGTTTATAAGACACACGGTTGAGGTAATATTACGCTGATTTGCCGGCACGGTGTGTCTTATCTAAAAGGGTCTTGGATAGTCTGGGAGGCAGACCTCCGCCCAGCCGCGGGCGGGGGGAGCACTCATGCTTGGCTGTTGCTGGTTGAGCTCGATGAGGAGGTTCTGAAGGGAAACGAAGGGGACACGACTACTATCGAGGCTAATGCTTAGTAGTAAATTAGGCTTAGCTTCATCATTTTGTTTGGAGTTGTCGGATAGTAACGGTTGCTATGATGTGTGATTGGACAATAGCCGTTCTGGGGGCGGGGCCGGCGAAAGGCTAATTACCTGTTAGAAAGTGATCGCT